>QFDD01002932.1:0-19388 GCA_006871305.1 Vachellia collinsii | reverse complement strand
TTTAGAAGGGATTAAAAATTTAAGATTCCATAGCACTACCACTACGCAAGGGAAAAGGAATTTTACTTCGTTTGATAAAAACTGAAATATACATTTTTTTTCTTTTAATAATTATTATTTAGCAATAAATAACTTCTATTATTAACATTTTAGAAAACAAAATACATTCTTATAAAATTATTCTTTATTTCATTTATTTCCAATTGCATCCCATCTCGTGAAATAGACAAATTTTGGTGTCTGGTTCAGACAGTTAGACAAACGTAATGTCGTTCTTATATGCTCATTGACTGCCACCTATATTTATTATATGACTCACATTTAGTTACATTTATACATTCAGAGAGATAAAACAATACAAAAATATAAGCTTTAAAAAATTTCATCATATCAGGGCAACAAAAAAAAAAAAATTTCATCATATAATTTTTTCCCCGATCCACACCATACTCCAATCTTGAAGGCTTGAACCACCAGATCCATCCACGGAGGAGGTGCTCAGAATTGGAGAGGCTGAGGGGCTATGTTCTCACTTCGATGAACCTCGAAGTCAAAGGAGGAGAAGCAAACAAAAAAGGTGAGTTGCTTCTTGAAATAGGATTTTGGGAGAAGAAGAAAATCGCATCTTCTTGCCAAGACATTGTTTGAAAGCCAGAAAGACCAACAGGAGGACGTCCCTGCCACTGTCACGGGATCGCCATCCCCATCATGAAAGTAAGGAGTTCGGAATGCAGAGGAAGAGATTTGTGGAAATGGAATTGGATTCCATGGGTCACAAATGTTGACTGGAATTGGTGGGGAATGGGAATTGGAAAATTCCATGCTGCTACCAAACAAACGTTTTGCCAACTCTAATTTTATGCCCCTAATTCCAGGATATCAAATGGGCCCCAAAATAGCTCCAGGTTCTCCCATGTAGAATCTGCAGTGTGACTGATGCAGGGGAATGCAATAAGCTACAAACATCAAACTGATACTGATACTGATACTGATTACATGCATTTTCCATTAGAATATAACCTTTATAATTACGAACATAAACTGTACTAGTGAATGATTAAACACATGTAATGCGTGCACATCTGATTACCAGTCTAATCATCAGCAAAATACTTCTCTTCTGCATCCACGCTGGCTTCCCTCTGCCAATGGTCATCAAGGGTCTCGTCATTGTCTATCCTAGAGTAATCTAAATGTTCCTGATCTTCCCCCAGCAAAAACTTCTGTTGCATTATGTAGGTGAATTGATTCAAACGATCCTGGATTTCTTCTGGAGATAAGGATGATTCCTCATTCTCCCTTGTTTGGTCCGATGGATCATCCGGATGATTGTGAGTCTGCAAGTGACAGCAAATTTTATATACGTCAATTCAACACACTATCCATTTTCGCGCTACAATCTCCCGCAAAATAGAGATCCAAAACCATCAGACGTTAAAAATGGTATTTTCATTGATCATCAACATGCGACATAAGCAATTCACGTTATGATGTAATGGAAAACCAAAGTTTAAGCAAGTTGATCACATTAACAAGGAATCAAATATTTATCAAAAAAAGATGACAAAACATTCAACAGTGAGTCATCATCAAAATGTGGAGTGCCAAACTAATCATATATTATCATTTCATCAAGAATGAGGAATTACAAGAGATGATATTTTGGATATCCATATACCCCATCTCGTAATATTGATATATTCATATAAGCTGCAACAGTATATAGTTCCACTAAGGGTCAGATGTAGATGAAAATCCATTGTGGGTACCAATGAATTTATATACTTAAGGGAGTGGAACAGCATAAAAATACAAGGAAGTCAATATTGAACCAAGTAGAGTTGGATTATCTTGTGAGTTCCGACTAACTTGTCCAGAGGGCAGAGGATACGTTACCAATCCAGATTCTAAAAAAGTCTCTGAGAAGGCAAGGAAGGGGGAGCCAAAGAGAAGGAGGAGAAGGTAGATGCACTTGGTTATGCCATGGATGCCACAATCAATGACAACCTAAGAGAATATGTAGGAGTCAAGATCTGAGAGACATGAAATACTTGGGCTATGTTACCAGAAACAACTCCCACTTCCATGTTCAAACTTTACTTCATTGCATACTAAACCAAAATATGTTACTTAAAGTCCCAGATCAACAAAAGACTGTGAAAGAATTGAGCCAAGCTTATGAAAGGAATTGGAAGACCATTTGCTTGAGCATGGTAAGGGCCCATGCTATTTTCTTAGCTATGAGGTCCACAGCCCTTGCTTTTTGTTTCCGAAAACCAGATGTTAAGTATACTGGCTGGCTTTCTAGGGATTTGCCAGTTTTTTTTTATCAGTTTTCCTTTTGTCTGGTTTAGGCTTAGTTCAGAACTAGGCCCAATACCAATTCACCGGTTTTTCAAATTGGATTGCCCAGATTGAATTTAATTAATGAACTTGAAAAAGACAACACCAAAAAAACAGAAAGAGGATGACCAAAACCTATAGGTGAATGGTTTTATATTTAAACAATTCAATGATGATGTCCATATGTTCTATCTTCAGTGTTTCCATGATATGATTGAGATCCAACTTGAAACCAAATGAACAAACATGCAAGAGTTGACACAATATCATTGAGGTTTCATATTTATCTTCTTGCTGCCCCAAGGGCAGCTTCTTCATTTTGGTCGACAACAAATTAAAGAATATCCATGGCATCTTGGTGAGGAAAGATGACTTGAGATCAGAATAATTGGATTGTATGACATGTAGAATATTCAATCCACTTCTAGGTAATCCAAATTAACCAAATATTAACAAGCATCATGCAAGACATCAGGAAAGAACATCAAGATTGCCAGAAGCTCACTCGGTTAAAAGTTGTAAATGACATCAATGAGAACAGTCGTGCTTCTACATGAAACACAAGTAGAGGACACAATAATCTAATAGCCATATATCTCATAAAACCCAAAATAGAATGTAAGTAAGCCTATAGTGTCTTACCGTAGTAGGGTGATTGTCACTAGTAACTTTTCTCCTTTCCTCCTCCTCCTCCTCCTCCTCCTCCTCCTCTTCCTCCTCCTCCTCCTCCTGAATCCTCTCATTACCAATCCAGTCCCTTTCAGCCACGCCCAACCGCTGCTGCTCCCCTCTAATTTTTGCAACAAGGAAGGCTTCCTCTGACCTCCTCATCAAAGTCTCCGACCATCGCTCTCCAGGCCTTGCCATGCCTCTGCCACTTTGGTCCTGAAATCTACCCACATACTCGTGATGAAGATATGGCTCTCTCTCCCTCATTGCATCTTCCGAAAAGTAGTTCCCGTCGCACATCAATTTATCCAAGTAAGCCCGCCTTCGGTTCTTCACAGTCACCGACCTCATCCTCAACTCCTCCGAAGTTGGACTCATTACGCTCCATAGACGCTTCAAATGCCAATTGATTTCATAGTCAGACTTCAGCGCATCAAACTCGCGCAGTTCATTGCTTCTAAGTTGGGACCCATACCGTTCTACACAAGATTCAAGCCAAAAGAAAAGACAGAATCAATACTAAAAATCAGTAAAATTTCCGTAGCATTAAGTCGCCAATCGAAAATGTCTTATTATGTTGAAACAAATGCTTTAGTTGCCTGATGTTTAACTACACTTCAGCTTACTGGAATGATTGAACAGAAGATTTCGCAACTGCAACTACAGGCTTTGGAAGAAGATTATAAAAACCAAGAGAGGAGAGAAAGAGAAATTACCTAAGAAAAGGGCCACGTCTCGAGAGAGAAGATCGAGAAAGATGGCCTTCCGTTGAGAAGGGTCGGCGGCAGCTGGTTGCAAAGCGCGAGGGAAGTATAGGTTCTCCAAAGACGATAACCTATCTGATATCCTCTCCATTGCATCGCTGCTTAATCCCGGATTCGTCTTCTCCTCCATCTCCGTTTCTTACTTCTCCTTCGTTCCTCACCTGGATGATCGCTTATTCTAGCTCAGGTCGGTGTATCGCATCTCCTTTTGTGTTGAGGTTGTATTTGGAAGCGGAATTATCTTCATACCCATTCCTTTTTGGACCTGCTTCTGGACATCATCTCATGATGTATTGGGCCCATTTTACTTACCCAAAATTGAAGTCTACAGAGATCGTAAAGATTAAGTGAAAATTAATTTTATACTCTCAACTTTTGATGTGGTTATAACTCAGTCTCTAAATTTTAACTCAGTGTAACTCAATCTTTATAATTTTGACTCAGTTGTAACTCAGTCCCTAAATTTTAACTTATTGCAATTCAATCCATATAGTTTTATTTTAAAAAAAATAAAGCATATATATATATATTAAAATGTCAGAGACTAAATTATAAAATAGTTAAAATTATAAAAACTGAGTTGCAATGAGTCGAAATTTAGTAACTGAATTACAATCAAACTACACGGACTAAATTGCACCGAATCAAAGGTCAAGGACTGAATTACAATTGGCTAAAGTTGAAAAATCAAAAGACTACTCTTCCCAAAAATTAATTTTTTTTGCTAGTTGAGGTTCAATCCAATAGAAGGATAAATCTCTCATAACATAGTTAATCAATTTTCAAATTTCTGTTGGATAATTTTTCACATTTAATATCCCATATAACTTTATACCGAATTGTCTCTCATAATACGATACATATACTTACTAAAAACATTTGTAACAAAATAAACCTTAAATTTTGGAGGTTACAGCAAGAATTGTCTTTGTAGCCTACACAATATGTCTTAACCCTATATCTGCTTATCCATGATTTACTAGGAAACTAAATCTTTATATAAAGATCAGTTAACTTTTTTCAAAAAAAATTAAGAAAACTATCAAAATATATTTATGTACATTATAGGCTATATATGTCATTTTATAAATTAAATAAATTAAGTTAAAAAATTAATAAATATAAATATTTTAAAGTAATTTATTTATCAATCAATTGGTCTCATCTTACCAAAGCTAGTATAAATTATAACATCTGAAGACTGCTTGAATTTTCTAGTACATAGTCAATTAAAGCATTTTATACACCACGATTTATGAGTTTACAAAGTTAACTGATATACAGAAAGATTATAATAAATCCTAAAAAAAAAATTCCACGTAAGCGTCAACTTCGTCGTAGATATCGAGCTACAGTCGCTGAAAGTCCAAGAGAACGAATACCTCGGAGTACAATTTCTCGGTATTCTGCCTAACATTTTCATTACTAGGTCTATTCTGTGGGCATAATCAGGAAATTTTTCCAGAGGGGTACCCAATCTAATTTTCTACTGCGAATCAAAATCGTTAGTAATTCACCGATATTTTCCGTCACAAATCATTCAACCCAAAAGTAGGACTGTAGCAGTATAAGATTATATGACCCAGTGTAATTTTCCTCTTAAATAAATTCGGCTTACTCCTGTTCAAGGATTTCCATCAAGTATCAAAACAACCATGAACCGATTCAAGCTAGGGGGCAGAATCCAGACTTGATTCCTGTTTCTTGTCAGATTGAATTGTATAAACAGCCGAAAAGGCGTCTCTGATTCTTCACAACAGCTCAATATGACTAGTAATTGCATCTGGACAAGATTGGCCCTGTAGAAGCTCCAAACGGTTGAAAGGTGGAGCAAACTGCAATATGTAATCTTCATCTGAAAAACCAGGCATGAGCATATTACCTACTAATAAACGCCAAAAGAATAGATTTGGGACGTGAAAGTTGCAGCAAGATTTGTCATGTTCCCTTTTTATCATCTGGCTCAAAAAAATTTGGATGGTTCAATAATACTCACTCTCCTTGACTGTTCCATAAAGCCAGCATAAAACTTCATCTGCAAACGCCAAGCAAACTCCTCCCTGGCAACAAGTTTTGTTAGCATCAGGAAAAAGTCATGTTCAACATTTATTCAGTTTCTAACAAATATAATTTTCTATCCCCCTTTATGAGGCAATTTACACCGATCCTAATATTAAGTGGTGATTGAATAGAATGTATTGAAAAATTTGTCCATATATAATCCTTCATGCCTCAGGGAAAAAAGTCTCAACATCTTTCCGTTTAGCTGTTAAGTCTGGAACTGGAACCCACAGGAGAGAGAAGTTGAAGCTTCCAGTAATGATAGTTGGTAGATTCACTATTGCAATCACCAAGCAAATCAAAGATTAGCAACATGCACCTTGTAGCAGTTAAGAATTACCTGCCAGTAGTTCTTCATTTTTATTCTCTGAGTGATTTCTTTGGTTCTTAGTCTTTCTGTCCGAACAAGACGACCAGCATCATCTCTGCATTACAGACAAAATATTTTTACCATAACACGATGTCAAACTGTCAGAAGCAAGCTTTCACATTTGCAATGGATGCTTGATGGAGAATGGCACATCTGAATATACGATGCATAAGTTGCTATGCTTTTCAAGCTATAATCAACTCATATCAATTATATGAAAGCGTATGAAAGAACCAATATGCTCTAATGGTATGATGATCACAATTACCTAAATCCAATGACGATATATGGAACTCCTGCCAAAAATGACTGAATCTGCAACAATCAAGAATAGAGGTCTTGTTAAAGAATAGATCCAATGAACTCGTGATTTTTAAAAGGCCATATATTGAAGAAAACTGATCTCATGGAAGAATCATGAAGAAGACAACAAAAAAGGCAGAAAACTCATAAAATAAATATAAGCTAATCTCCAAAATACAAAGCTCAGTTCTCAAAACAATAAAATGAACAAACATCTAGCTCAAGAAGGACACAATTGAAAAAGATACAATATAAATTAATACTTGAGAGGAAAGAAATTCATAGCATAAGATAGGATGAAGCTTTACCCAAAATTTTAGCAGTTTTTCTCTCTCAAATTTTTCCTCGGTATGATAGTCCAACTGCATCATTGAGGATGACATGTGGTTAAAAGCCTATATCATGACCATGACAAGAAACCAGAAGAAATGTGATGGATGTAATGGGATCCAAAAAAAAGCTGAGACTCTGTCAACCTCACGACTTGTCTTTAGCTCAATATAAAATCTCCTTCCATCATCAGTAGAATCACAGCAATCCATCTCAGCACCCATCAAGATGCGGTGAGGCCCTAATTTTGTTTTGATCACAGAACAATATTCCGCATTGGCATCAACATGATGTATCCCCTCTCCATCAGACCTTCTAGGATCTTCAGTGGCAAGGCTCTCAAAGCAATATCCCCAGTAACATCTGATTTCAAAACACTCATATAAAGCTTAGGTAATCAAAATTTAAAATATATATGTATTAAAGCAATAAGGACAATCAATAACTATTAGGCCATTTGTCTCCCAACTAAGCTGTATAAAGGAAAACTACACTTTTTTGCCCCTTTACTTTATAAATCACATATCACTTGGCTACATTTAATTGATTTAATGTCAATACTTTCATCTATCTACAAACCTAACTTTATATGTAGCTCTCAATATGATACAAGGCAGAAAGGTATTGGCATCTAACCATTACTGGAGGGATGAATATCATCCAAGTGATGCACATATTTCACACTAGTTCAATCTCAATGTTTGTCCTCAGCAAAATCTTTCTCCTTCTTCCCGGCCCCTACCCATCCCCTCGTTTTTTGTTACTCTCTTAGGGGAAGAACTAATTGGGTCAGCATTGCAAATACTTCAGAATTTTCAATCCCCCACCTCCCAGTACTTCTTTTCTCCTTTTGGGTTCAATCCATTACTTTGCTGCTGCTGTCTCAATTTATCTATATAAATCCAGAATAATAATAATAATATGATAACCAAGTGCAGTACCTCCGGCGATCCAAATCACTCTGTGGTCTTTCTGGTAGTTTATGCACATCAAGATAAACAACTCCATTCCTTTTATGCACTCCCATTTCCCAAGGCTCATGTCGGATATAAGCAGTGGCCATTATCTGCAAAAGAGGTCATCAAAAAAATATTAATGTTTATGTATCTAGGAATTTTCATCAGGAACTCTTACACAAATTTAACAGCCCAAAGGTAATAACTCCTTCACGGGACTAATGCAAATATTCTCATACGAAGGGATTCTGACTCCATTACCTTGTTAAGATTGTTACGAAATGTCTGCAGAGGATAAAAAGAAGGCTAGGGTAAGAACCTTCAGAACTTACATTGTAAAAGCATTGCATTTTTAAAAAAAACATAAATCATCAAGTTTTTTATACCACAAAATGAATGTTTTGGAGGGGAATATTTTTGTCTCTAATGCAAGCAAGAAGATCACCAAAGCCCTCTGAGCCTAAGTCTGCATCAGGGGTTAACCAGAAAAGAAAAAGTTTAACATCAGTTCAGATATGCATATCCCCCAAATACCACTATAAAATAAAACTTCTGCAGGTATAAACCACTAGTTGAAAATTATAAACATGTACCTTTTTTAACAATAAATGTATCATAACCCTCATTCAAATCAGCTCCAACATCTTCAGTGATAAGGCGCTTAAAAAGCCTCTAAATAAATGAAATAGAAAGTACGTAAGTATACAAGATATCAGCAAGGTTATCACACATGAAATAAAAAAATGGAAATTGAGGGATCAAATGAGATGAACTCTATATAGCTTACCAAGCTGCGATCATCAAAGTAGACCTCTCCACCTTCTACACGACTATAGCAGGCAATTTCACATGGCTACCAAATAAGAAGAGAAAACATATGGTCAGAACACATATGTTAACAAGTTACTTTGCACCCATACATGAGTGCAGTTCACCAACAATGGTATATCCAAAACTACAAATGCGTGATGGGGAAACACAAATCGAATTATCACAATTTAAACTATTAAAGCTCCATGTGATGATTTGTTTCACTTACAAGCAAGATATAATATACCAACAGCATAAATTTGGGATGACATGATCCCAAATATCCACCGTGAGACATGAAATTCCAGCTTCAAAACAATTTCTTTAGCAATCTTACCCCAAAAATGCTAGGTGCACCGGCAAATAAAGCAGATAAAATGGAATGTCCCTACCTCCTGAATAGCTATACACTTTCTTGACAAAGTCTCTTCACTCTTGGAAAGCTTCAGCTCAGCGACAAATCTTTCATCATGGCGGCCATTTGAAAACCTGTTTCCATAACCAAAATTTTGCCTCTGAGGATAAGGTCCAGGACGAGGAAGAAGGCCTGCTCCTCTATCATTTTGCCAACGACCACGGCCAAAACCCCCCCTACCCTGATTATTTGTATTGCGGACGGCAGGCAATACTGCAAGAGAAACTTACATCTCGCTATAAAACAAACTGAGAAAGAAAGTGGACAAAGTTATTTACTTTAAGTTCAGCAGCATTTTCAGCTGCTTCAGAAGTTCAGGTGCGTTATCATTTCCTTGAAATAAGAAACGTGAAACTGTCCAATTGACTATGAAGATTTTTAAACTTCCTACAGGTTCATAGATGAAAGGCCATTAAACCGTAAGCAATATGCACAAAATTTACTGGAAGCTGCACAGTCGGTATATGGCAAAAAGGTATAAGGCGGCACTCAAAGTGAGTTAAGTATCATAAAAATTTGGCGAACGCGTAGTTAAATGGGTCAAGCTAGATACCCGTAAACTCAACGCAATATGCAGCTAGGGAATTACCCGGAATCGAGTAAGGACTTCGAGCAGGAGTTTTACAATAATCTTCATTATCAGAGCCAAAAAGGTCTTTTTCGTCAAGGTCGTAATAGGCCCTACTGCTATGATCAACCTCCTCGCCATGCTCTTCGCCCTCATCGGCAGCACTGCTGGCGCTGCCGCTACCACTGGAGGAATCATCGCCATCACTGGCGTTGGATGAAGAAGCAGATGATGAAGAGGATGAAGAAGAAGAACCGGAGGAGGATGAAGACGGGGAAGAGGAGTGAGTCCCATCTTGGCCGTCATGGGCCTCTTTGTCGGGGTCCTGATCGTAATGTTCGCCGAATATATCTAGGTCCTGCTCTGAGAAATCCATTCCGATGATCCTCGTCTACTTTGGCGTGCGCTCAGAGCTGTGTTTTATAGTCGCACAAGCAAGTTCGATTCTCTCTCTTTTTTGTTTTTTTTTTTTTGTTGGTTGGTTGGGGCGGAGAAGAAGCGATATCGAATCGAACCTCAAGCGTCAATTCGTTCTGGGTCCTCGATGCCATGTGCCCATGTGAACCACACCGTTTATTGCCTATGTCTGCCTTCCTTTCTCTCTCATTTATATTTTCCATTTTTCGCGTGTCGCTGTTTTTTTTTTGTCCTGATGTTATATGTTGCGAATGGGCCTGTCTCTTACGACATCTTCTAATTGGGCTAAAATGAGCGTAAAGGATTAAAACATCGAAAAGTACTGTTAGATGAGTGAAATTTGTTTTCCCACTGTTTAGGAGATACAAGCATGATTGAATGCTTAATCTATGCGTACGTCAATTTTACAAGTCCGGTATCATCTGTGGTTCACTGTCAACTAATATCATCAGTGGGAGAGACTTTCACTGCCACTTAAGCATGAAATCTCAAGTTTGAGTCAATGTAAAAAAAAAATGGAATATTTGAAAGAGTATCTCCGATTAAGCCCACGGGAAAAAAAATCAACCTCTCCATATAAAAGCAGCTAGAAAGTGGTCTATTAAACAGCATAACTCTACCCTTCGTGCAATACACAAAATCACAGTTAATTAATAGTTAAAATCGTTTACCAATTGACCCAAAGTTAAGAAATGATCTAGTTTTTCTAAATTCACTGTTGTGGAGTATTATTGTCAAGTGGAAAAAAAAATAGAATGAAGAGATCATTATGAATACAACTGGAGCCAATAGATAGTTAATAGGGATTAAAGAATGCGGTAAGCAGAAATCTGTGTGCTTCCATTGTTAATGCCAAGGGATTGTCCCGAGACTAAACAAGAGCGAGCTCCGGAATATTGATTTGTCATTTCCCTTACGAGCTCTGCTGTATAAATAGACCATACTAAGACACCAAGGATTAGCTGGAATAATGTGGATGCGTCGATACATAAAATATTACTCAGATGTTTAATCAATACCAACCCACTTCCTAAAAGCCTGAACATACTCAAGCCTTTTGCCTTGTGCCTCTGTTCTAGCATCTGACGCTTTCAGACTCCTGTAAAGATCCCTATGAAATCTTAGGAACTTACTTTTGTACAGCCACTTATCAGTATATATGTTTTGGTCTCTCATATGTCCAATGACCTCCATCACTCTCTCAAAATAACCACCTTGAAGAAAATTTAGCAATAGTAACTCGTACAGATCTCTATTTGGCTTTAAACTGCCATTACTCATGAATCTCTTGATGTCTCCCCATAAAACTGTGATTTCACGATACATACCCAGAGACGAATATCCATGCAACATATAGGCAAAAGTTTGGACTGTGGGTTGAATATTTTTTTCCTTTACTCTTCTATATGCCTTCAACATATCTTCTATCATTCTTGCCTTGCCAAAAAAGTAGACACAAGAATTAAGCTCATGAACTGTAGGAGAAAATGCTTCCTCTTCATCTTTCAATACTTGACCCAAAGTGACTGCTAAATCAGACAAACCAAATGAATACAATGTTTCTGTGTCGAGAATAAGTCTGTTAATAGTGTCATCAGATAAGTTTTCATCCAAGCCTGCACTTTTCATTTGTTTTATCAGAACCTTTGCTTCTCTATGCATTTTTCTTTTGTAATATGCTGACAGTAGAGAAATATATGCTTCTAAGCCCATTCTAGATCCATAGGCTTCCATGTCATCCAAAATATCATGAGCAGATTCAAGCCAACCAAACTGAATGCAAGCACCAATTACATCAGAACATAAGCTGGATCCTGCTAATGAACACAAATCCTCTTGAATGCTCAACAGAAGCTTTGACAGTTCACTAATCCTCCCATCTTTCTTGTACCCACTAATGAACTTGGCAAGAGCCCTGTTACTAAGGACAAGTTTTCCATCCCTGCACAAAATAAGATGTTGTCTGCCTTCCACCTTAAGGACAGAATCCTTCTGCAGCAGCTCAGGATCAAACTTTATCTTCAGTCCATTCTTGAGGTGATGGGATCCAATTGCAATAAGGTAAGGCTTTTGCAAGTGTTTCCTATCCTTTTTGTTGATATGACAATCATGTTGTTTATTCATACCCAAAACAAGCTCAGCAGCAGCATTGATGTCATTAAATTTGAAGTGCAAGCTCAACAAACTATCATAGAACTGACGATAATGAGGAAGGTAAGGAGTGGATACTCGATCAATATGACCCCTTAATTCATTCATTTCATCCCTCAAACCATTCATCTCTAGAATCTGTGAAATAATGACAATTGAGTGTGCATCGGCCACTGTGCCTGTCATTGGCATTAAATCCATGATGCATTGACCTTTCAATGATAATTTGAACCTTACACAAGCATCAAGAACAAGGTTAAAGATAATTGTATTTGGCTTGACCCGCACTGCCTCATGAACACTTTTGTCATTTAAGGATTTAAAACAATCAGAAACTTGAACCAGATAATTGGATGCGATGTGTGAACCAATTTCTGTCTTTACCATATGCAAAAAAATCAACGACAATAAATTCATAGGGGGTACATACTCTGTCTCCAGCATCAGCCTGAGAATCATGGAGGCAAGGACTGGCATTTGCAGCCTTGCTAGAGAGAGAGCAAGCTTAGTTAAGGTATCAGCCTGAAGTAAGTTTGACTTCTCTTTGACAATTTGCAAGGCCAGATCACATGCTTTTCGTAACCAGACATGATTAGATGTGTAAGATAATTGAACAACCAGCTGATTGACTAGAGAACCCGCAGGAAAGCCATAAAGGCTTTTAAAATCACGAAAGTATTCCCACGCCTCTTGCACTTGATGACTCTTCAAAGAAGTCTCAAGCTTCCTCAACAGAATTTCATGGGAGGAACCTTCCCAAGATAATCTTTCGCAGTGGTTACAAGTGGAAAACTTTTGCAGAGATAGATCGAACAGTAGGCAGTGACCATATGATACCCTAGACCCTCGAAGCCGAAAATTGCAGACAAATTCATGAACGTTTGAAGTCAAGGGAGTCCTACGAAGGGCAGAAGCCTTTCTAAGCAAGTAGCATTTAATGCAGTGATTGTGTGAACAAATTTCTTTGGTGAAACCAAGCACCATCCCAATATCTCGATCTTTAGATTGAGCATTCAAATGCACCCAAAAGATGTTCCGTTATCAATCACCAAAATCACCGAGTCGTGCAAAAATCCCCAATTATCTGGATCGAATACGCCAGGGTATATATTCCAGCAGTATCGAAATTATTGGTATTTTTTTATGTAGAGACGATAGAAAGCACAGATACGGGGAGGAGATTGAGGGAATACGACTGCTATGAGCTTCGGTACGGTAAGATACGGCTATACACGGTGAGGGGAAAAAACACCATTTTCAGTTTAACCAAACAATTTACGCGCGGAAACGGAAAAGCTTACCGCGTGAGGGATTCAACTAAAAAAATCCTTGCTTAGGCTCTGATGTCGGTCGCGTTATCGCCGTTTCAATGCTGAAGGAGGAAAGAGTATGAAGGTGGAAGTGGAACCAGCCCAGTGACAGTTTCTTACTCCAGAGCTTTGGCATCGATGGAGGTCACAAGGAGTTGTGCTCGAATCAGATCGGTCACCCATGCCTGCGAGTCGGGCTTGAGTTTTCATTCAAGCCAATATATCTTAGGCTGACGATGGAGAAACCAAAGAAACGAAATTCGTGTGACCATGCAAATGGATTGAAATTTTAACCTTGGAATTTGGGAGGCTGCCTAGTTCTCAGATGTGCTGTTTGTTGCTGTAGGAAAAATCCCAAGTCGTTTTGCCCATTTTTCCGTTAAAATATTTTTAAAAAAAACTATGAACAGAGAGCCGAAATATGTTCTCATGCTGTCCTGCATTGCTTTGTGTGTAAATAATTTAGGCTCGTTTAGGCCAATAATGGCTCAGGACATTGTAAACAATTTCAAGAATAAGAATAAGCCTGATCCATTGATATATTGACTATAAATCATTATTATAATAATAACAATTGAAAGATTTTTCTTTTATTTATATAAAACGCATCGAACTAAATTTAAGATCTCATCATAAAAATATGGCTGCTGGGGGCGATTTGTCATTGACCCGAAGATATATCAACTTAGAACTTATTAGTGAACCCTTCCAAAATTATTATTATGTAAGTCGAAACAAAAATTCTTTTACATACTTATCTTAAATTGCGTATAATCATTTTTCAAAAGTTAATCTCAAACAAACTATTTTGATAAACTTGCTGCACAAACATATATTTTAAGGTTCGACAGATTTTTTTTTCGAAAATTCATCATGAAAGTTACGAAATTTATATGATTTGAATGTTGAAGCTGAGATATATCGCTTGAACTATAGAGAGAGAATAATATAACAGACTGAAGTCGGGAAGTTAATTAGCTTTCAGGACAAAGTAGGATATGCCTGATTGCCTTACTTAATGCACCCTTTGAACATGTTTAGCAATTTTATCTATAGGAACCATCAATTAGCCATTTACAGCTTACTAGACAAATACGATAATATCATCTTGCTTTTCCTAAGGACAAAAATACAACAAACGGTGCAAGCCATAATACTTCTATCCCTCTTCAAAAATAATCTGGTTCACAACGGAAGAGGGGTTTCAATGAAGTCCTCTAAAAAATACTCTACATCTTTGCCACTAGACCATATGCAGTGACCTTAAACTTCTCTTGAGAAACAAAACAACACCTAAAACAGCTCCTAACTGCATCAACACAATAGATAGGTTCTCATTTTGTAATTTCGTCGACCTTGGAATTAAAAACAAAGCTTGGGAAGGTGGTTGTTATGTCCCTGCATTGATTTCACAATTACATGATCTGAGCCAAAACGAAAGTTGTTCAAATAATTTACCATATAAACAATGTTACACATATATAGACATACCTCAGGTAGGGTAGGGTCATGACTTTTAGTAGTGATGGATTCCTGGTGACCAAGTTTTCCCATTCGAACTTGTCTATTTTCCCATCTTGATTTGTATCAGCATCCAAGAAAGTCTGGGCACAAAAACAGAATGTCAGGTTTGAATCTGTAATCTTGTGATGTTTACTACAGGAAGGATGAGAAGTTTGCAGCAATTTAATCTTTTATTTCTTATCATGACATCAACTAACATATAATTTTCAGAGTAATGCTCAATTTTCAATTTGTTAGACTGCCAAATGCTAATATCTATATTATATGTTATCTAGGATTAGAACTAAGACAGCTCACCTTATCAAGAATTTTTTCTAATGCATCATCAGACAACTTCGTCTCAGATTCTGAGAGAAGAGCAATTAACATTTGTTTGACCTGGTGCAAATCATCAAGTTAAAATGAAGATGATGCGTGAGATTAGTAGGCACATAATAGTTAACACTCGAATGAACTGGTGACTGTCGCTATCAATCCAGAGACAAACTAAGAGAGCCATTGCCTAGAAACGAATAGATTTTGATCTTACCTCTTGGCGCCCAATAAAACCAGTATTATGCAAATCATAAAGCCTAAATGAAACTGCAAGAAAATCCCAAATATTGCCCTATCAGTTACATTCAAATCACAGAATTTGACTGAGGATGACCCACAAATCTATATTCAAGGAATGGACCTTCAACTTACAATCCATCTTGTCTTCTTGTGATGCTTTAGGGTGGAAGACACTGAGTGATCTAACAAAATCGCCAAAATCAATGGCTCCCTTCTTCTTAACATCAAACATATCAAAGATCTGCATGCGGAATGAGTATCATATTACAGTTCCAAGTAACAAAAAGGCAGAGACGTGGAGATACAAGAAGTTGCATGACATTATATTAAAAAAAAAGAATAAGAACTAGCAATTAGCAAGACGTGTAAATGAAGAATTTCACGATAACCTAGCTATGGATTACACTTCGAAAGTTCGAAATGAGAAAAGGGCTATATTTTCCACTCAGAGGTAAGTACAAATGAATAATAACCTCCATATCTTAATTCAACACCCAATGGAGCCAGCCAACCAAATGCTTGTAGGTTCATAACAATTATTTCACAGGATTGAGGTACGCATATCATGAAAGGACCACAAATTTCTCAATTAACAAGTCGAATTATATATATCACTGATTCAAAGAGTGCATTTGAATATGTCCACGGGCATATACATGCTTGCAAGCAACCATAATATTGCAGCAATGTTTCTGAGAATGCTAAATAAAGGATGTTATCGTACCCGACTAGCAAAGAGATTATCCTTTTTCTTATTATCAAAAATCGCCAAGAGAAACTCTTCCTGCAGACAGAGAAGAATGATAATTACAACATGAAACTATATTGTAATGTTTGAAGAACCCAAAAAATCATAACAAAGTTAATAAGAAACCATCGATTAAGCTACAAATAGAAAGATGTAAAAGACAGCTGAAAACAGAAAGGGCAACATTTTGCAGATCGTTAATGTCAGTTAGCATCACAACTACATGGTAATCCCATCTTATGACTCAGAAACCGTAGCATACTAATATAGATTTACCTAAGGAATACGAAGTTAAACTGCAAGCAAGTTAATGACCAAAATTCTTCCAACAAAATATGCATACAAAAGGAATCACCACATTCTCATGATGCAACATACAACAAAAACAAGAGAAAACAAACGGAGATAGAAACAGCCAGAACTAGTAATACAAACTTAATGGATGATTGCGGGAATAAATGTGTATGTTATACAGTACCTTGCTGATTAATCCATCATCAACGACTGAACTGCTGATGCTCTTAAAAAGCTCAAACAGTGCTTCAACCTCACTAACGCTGACTGAGAAACCACAAATTGGCACACAAGCTTCAGCTACAAAGTTAACACGTATTTTCCACACCACAAATACAGAGGCATTTTATCACAAATATGCTTCACATGGATGTGGATAAAGTGAACTTTTTCAACAAAAATAAATGACTTTCAGGCATTGCTGTAACGTCACCTGGTGAACAGGGAAGTGACAATAGCCCAACAAGTCTCGCATTTCTTTCTTGGTTAGTTAAAGCTTGCGCAATGAAACTGAGGATGCCTGAGATGGAAGTCTAATGGTAACCCTTATTCTTTTTGCCAAGAACGCCATAGTGAGTGTTATAAGTCTAATATTGGAGGTGCCTTCAAAAGTGGGGCTTATAAGCTAAAGAGTTATATTCATCTAATAGATTAAATTTTTGGGATAAGTTCTCCCTTAAAATTCATGCTCAGAACATTAGAACTTCCACTGAGTGGGGCCAAGATGCAGAGGAGGCAACATACAAGCTAAGCTAAGGTAACATGAGATAGGCCATGCCATGTCCCACAACGAGAAGCCTTTCCTAAAGATGTTGCTTATCAATGTAACGGGAATTATCTCATGAATGGGATGAATTCTCTCCTTTAGAATTATACTCATAACATTGGCAAAACATTAAGTGATTCCAGACCTAATAGAATATCGTAATTACTATTATTATGGGCTTGTTTGGCAACCACTTAAAAAGCACTTGTACGTAAGTCGAAACAAAACTTCTCTCACTTACTTACTTCGGATTGCGTAAAATCACTTAAAAAAGCTATTCCTAAACATACCCTATGACTTTTAAGATTCATTTAGCTGGAAGAAGAGTATATTCACAATCTAATAATTCATGAATTAAAATTAAAATAGCATTCAATGATTCTACCAAAAAAGCTTTATCTACTTACAGGCTGTCTCTGATGCAAGAACTATAGGGTCCTCCCCCATAGGACACTTTCTCTTCCTTCCATCCTTAGAGGAGAAACATCCCATTTTGGATGCAGGCAGGCAGCACAGTACCTGACTAGCGGGCTTTACCAAAAGAAAAGGGCAGCTTAGTCTTGCCATATGAAATTCAAATTCAAACACAAGATGATGACAGTGACACAAGTCTTATCCCACATAGTAAATAAATCAATCTCATGACGGCATATGGTCTTAGCCAAAACGAGATACAAAAAGATTTTTAAACATAAAACGTATAAAAGGAGGAGAAGGAAAAACGATGCACACAGAACTCCACAATTGAATGCCAGAATAAAATATAATGATTAAGAAAGGATGGCCGCAAAGTCATTAGAGAAGGGGTCTAACTTGGAAGCAACAAGGAGTAAGCGAAGGGAAAAAAATAAAGGTTAAACTTAAAAACGGTTCTGCAATAAAGCCAAATAATAAATATATCAATAAATGCAGATAAAAAATTGGCTTTCAGGTCAGCTTTTTCACCCGTTACCCCAAAAAACTATCAAGACCAAAGATTGTATGTAGAATAAAGGCCAACGAGCATCACAAAAATTCCCCGATCCTCAAATATTCAAGTTTCAACAAATAAATTTATAGACCTGCAAAACCATTCTCTTCTGCTTTCCATGGGAACCAAAGCAACAAGAACAGCCCAAGAACAGGAAAAACTAGTTAACAAATTAATTATGTAGAATAACGACCCGGATAAGTAATCCTCACAACTCACAGATACATTTTTTATTTATTTTTTCCTTTCCTTCCTTCCTATGAATTCATACAGAATGAGCCTCAACATGGTATCTAAATCAGATCAAACACATTAAACGTTTCACTTAAAAGTACTGGAAATATGACAGAATGAAAGGTAGCATAATGCGTCCATGAGGTGAGGGGGAAGAAACTCACCGGATTTCAGCTGACGATTTCCGATTCGGTTATCCTGAAGAAGAAGCCATTGAGCAGAGAAATTGAAAGAGATGCGGCAAGAGCAACGCGGAGTTCTTGGAAAGGAGAAATCCTGGTCTTGGAGCTCTGGAGAGATTTCTACGCCCGAAGGCGCCAGAAGCAGAAACGAGGACGCAGATGAAGCAGCTTGATGCCGCGAACACGAGATATATGGGCTCTGGTCCGTGAGAATCACGTGCCTTCCAGATTCAACCGACCCAAAGCTGAATACTCTATTTTGCAGCAGCCTTGAGCTATTGAACGAGTTCAATCAACGGATTGCGGTTATTATTACCCGGAATTGAAATTTTCTCCGAAATTATCCATTTTCTTAATATCGGCTCCTTCGTCATGGGCAAAAAAATAAAAAAATTTGACCTTCTACCTATAACCAGTAATTAATTGACAGGTCACCCAACATCCATTCCATTTTTGCACATGGCATTATATGTTTGAATACTGATTCATCTAAATAAGGCAAGTAAGAATAATAACTAGCAATAAAGTTTTTGCTTGATTGAGTTTACACAGAATTAGCTTACTTCCCATAAAATTATAAATTCAAATCTTGTTACTGATGCAGAAAATCTTATTGGTTAAAGATATTTAAATGTTTTTATAAACGCT
>QFDD01002931.1:0-16949 GCA_006871305.1 Vachellia collinsii | reverse complement strand
CCTATTTTTTATTAAATCATTATTTTATTGTAAATTTAATGTCAATTTAAAATACTAACGGTAGACAATAGGAAGCAATTTATTGTGCTTAAAAAATTGATTAATAAAAGTTATTTGATTCTTTAAAATGATTCAAAGTGTATGTACCAAGTATTTTATTGTATAAATGTTGTGAAAATATACTATACGACAATGCAACACATGAAATAAAGAACCTAGAAATAGTTTTATGACTTTTTAATAGCTTAAAATACGAAATTAGTACCCCATTTTTTTGTTAAATTGTTATTTTATTGTGAATTTAATGTCAATTTAAAATACAACACCTAGACTATAGCAAGGAATTTATTGTGCTTAAAACAACTGATTAATTATAGTTATTTTATTGGTTAAAATGATTCAAAACGTATGTACCAAGTATTTTATTGTATAAAAGTTGCGAAAATATACTACATGATGATGCAACT
Source organism: Vachellia collinsii (assembly GCA_006871305.1). NCBI lineage: Eukaryota > Viridiplantae > Streptophyta > Magnoliopsida > Fabales > Fabaceae > Vachellia > Vachellia collinsii. The sequence goes on along the minus strand of QFDD01002931.1, from coordinate 16,482 downwards.
CAAGAAAATAAGGAACCTAGAAATAGTTTTATGACTTTTTAATAGATTCAAAAAAGAAATTAGTACCCTATTTTTTGTTAAGTCATTATTTTATTGTAAATTTAATGTCAATTTAAAATACAAAACATAGACTATAGGAAGCAATTTATTGTGCTTAAAAAATTGATTAATTAATGTTAATTTATTCGTTAAAATGATTCAAAATGTATGTACCAAGTATTTGATTGTATAAGAGTTCTGAAAATATACTATACGGCAATGCAACTCATGAAAGTAAAGAACCTATAAATAGTTTTTTGAATTTTTAATAGTTTCAAAAAAGATATTAGTACCCTATTTTTTTGTTAAATCATTATTTTATTGTAAATTTAATAATTTAAAATAGAAAATGTAGAATGTAGCAAGAAATTTATTGTGAATAAAAAACTTGATTAATTAAAGTTATTTTATAGGTTAAAATGATTCAAAATGTATGTACCATGTTTTTTATTGTATAAAAGTTATGAAAATATACTATACGCCCATGCAACTCATGAAAATAAAGAACCTAGAAATAGTTTTGTGACTTTTTAATAGCTACAAAAAAGAAATTAGGACCCTATTTTTTTGTTAAATCATTATATTATTGTAAATTTAAGTCAACTTAAAATACAAAAGGTCGACTATAGCAAGCAATTTATTGTGCTTAAAAAATTTGATTAATTAAAGTTATTTTATTCGTTAAATTGATTCAAAATGTTTGTACCAAGTATTTTATTGTATAAAAGTTGTGAAAATATACTATACGACAATGCAACTCTTGAAAATAAAGAACCTATAAATTGTTTTATGACTTTTTAATAGCTTCAAAAAGAAATTTGTACCGTATTTTTTTTTTAAATCATTATTTTATCAAAAATTTAATGTCAATTTTAAATACAAAACATAGACTATAGCAAGCAATTTATTGTGCTTCAAAAAATTGATTAATTAAAGTTACTTTATTAGTTAAAATGATTGAAAATGTATGTACCAATTATTTTATTGTATAAAACTTATGAAAATATACTATACGCAAATGCAACTCATGAAAATAAAGGATCTACAAAAGTTTTATGACTTTTTAATAGCTTAAAATACGAAATGAGCACCCTATTTTTTTTGTTAAATCATAATTTTATTGTAAATTTAATGTCAATTTAAAATACGAAACGTGGACTATAGCAAGCAATTTATTGTGCTCAAAAAAATTGGTTAATTAAAGTTATTTTATTGGTTAAAATGATTCAAAATGCATGTACCAAGTATTTTGTTGTATAAAAGTTGTGAAAATATACTATACGACAATGCAACTCATGAAAATAAAGAACCTACAAATAGTTTTATGACTTTTTAATTGCTTAAAATACAAAATTAGTACCCGATTTTTTTGTTAAATTATTATTTTATAGTTAGATTAATGTCAATTTGAAATACAAAACGTAGACTATAGCAAACAATTTATTGTGCTCAAAAACATTGATTAATTAATGTTATTTTATTTGGTAAAATGATTCAAAATGTATGTACGTAGTATTTTATTGTACAAAAGTTGTGAAAATATACTATACAACAATGCAACTCTTGAAAATAAAGAACATATAAATAGTTTTATGACTTTTTAATAGCTTAAAATACAAAATTAGTACCGTATTTTTTTGTTAATTCATTATTTTATTGTAAATTTATTGTCAATTTAAAACACAAAACGTAGACTATAGCAACCACTTTATTGTGCTTAACAAATTGATTAATTAAAGTTATTTTATTGTGTAAAATGATTCAAAATGTATGTACCAAGTATTTTATTGTATAAAAGTTGTGAAAATATACTATACGACAATGCTACTCATGAAAATAAAGAACCTATAAATAGTTTTATGACTTTTGAATAGCTTCAAAAAAGAAATTAGAACCCTATTTTTTTTGTTAAATAATTATTTTATTGTAAATTTAATGTCAGTTTAAAACTTAAATTGTTGATTATAGCAAGAAATTTATTGTTCTTAAAAGAATTGATTAATTAAAGTTATTTTATTGGTTAAAATGATTCAAAATGTATGTACCAAGTATTTTATTGTATAAAAGTTGTTTAAAGATACTATACGACAATGCAACTCATGAAAATAAAGAACCCATAAATAGTTTAAGGACTTTTGATTAGCTTAAAATACGAAATTAGTGCCCGTTTTTTTTGTTAAATCATTACTTTGTTGTAAATTTAATGTCAATTTAAAATACAAGTCGTAGACTATAGCAAGCAATTTATTATGCTTAAAAACTTGATTAATTAAAGTTAACTTTTTAGTTAAAATGATTCAAAATGTATGTACCAAGTATTTTATTGTATAAAAGTTGTGAAAATATACTACACGACAATGCAACTCATGAAAATGAAGAACCAATCAATAGTTTTATGACTTTTTAATAGCTTAAAATATGAAATTAGTACCCGTTTTTTTAAATCATTATTTTATTGTAAATTTAATGTCAATTTAAAATACAAAAACGTAGACTATAGCAAGCAATTTATTGTGCTTAAAAAATTGATTAATTAAAGTTATTTTATTGGTTAAAATGATTCACTATACCATCGAAGTTTAACCTAGGTACTTGGAAAACCATTATAGCCACATATTCAATAATACACATACACGGCTTATTTCAAGTTTGTAACCGTGGGTACTTGAGAACCCCATAAAATTTTCCAGGTATTTATTAAACCCACTCAAGTTTGTAACTGTTGGTACTTGAGAAACCCCACAAATTTAACTGGACATTTGTGAAACCGATTCAAGATTTTAACATAGGTACTTGAGGACCTTTTCAATCACTCCCCCTTACCACATGTAAGGTTACACTCTATTTCACTCAGGTCTATCCTAAGTTACTCTCAAAGGTTGGGATGATTTTATCTGGGAAATACTTCACTCTATGAAGCAGATTATGTTATCACTGAAGCTCACGGAGAAGTATAATATCAGAGTCGTAATGTTGTTGTGTGATTTCACACTCTACGTGTTGTGCTTGGTGACTCTGTATACTTCATCACTTTCTCCGTTGGCTACGTCCTCTTATTTATAGATGTTGTCAAAATATATCTGTTGGAGAGGAGCGTCAAATTTTTCCGTTGGCTTTGGCTCTTGTGCTTTGTCTTTCAAACTTGTAATCTGTTCTGAAAATATTTGTTTGTTGAAAGATAATGAACAACCATTGTGAAGTTGTTCGTTGAACTTTATATCCGTTACTCCCATCTTCTATGTTCAACATTTCGTATTTAATGATTCTGACACTAAGTCTGGTCGTCTCTGTGATTTTTGTCCGTTGAGCATTTTTCAGTAAGACAATCAGGCGACCCTTTCTCTGTTAATAAGTAAAAGGAATAAGCATTTATGAGTGCAGATGAGATTCAAATAAGTGTTGCATGAATAAGGAAAGATTTGAGATCAACATAAAGCTTCTGACACGCTGCGTAAATGTCAGATAAAGCAAACTCGAGTTTTGCTTGCTAGAACTCAAGTTATTGATGAAATTTCAAAGTAGAATTCACATAACTTTTGTTGTAACTCGAGTTTTGATAAGAGTTTTGATAAAACGTGAGTTACATAACTTAGAACTCGGGTTTTCAGAAGTTTCCATATGCAAAAATATTTTGTGCTCATTGAGACTCGAGTTCCATTTATCAAAGCTTCAACTTTTAGCTATTTTCAAATCATAACTTTCATTGCAACTAGAGTTTCATTGAAAGATTTTAGTTTAAATATGTTCGTATGCCGAGACTCAAGTTTTGTCTCCTAAAACTTCAAGTTATAAGAGTTTCAAATCATAACTTTTATATGTAACTTGAGTTTCATTGGAAGTTTTAAGTTTAAAACAAGTTTGCATCTCGAAACTCGAGTTCTAACTCACAAAACTCGAGTTATATGAAAAATCTAAATGAAACTTCAAGTTTTGGAAAGAAGTTTTGAAGTTCAAAAGTTTTCCAGAGCTCGAAACTCGAGTTGTATCACTCAAAACTCGAGTTGTGATGAAAACTTCTTTTCAAACTCGAGTTTTACTTGAAAGTTATGTGAAAAAAGCAAGTTCAATGCCCGAAACTCGAGTTCTGTAGACCAAAACTCGAGTTTTACTTGAAATAAATGTGAAAAACTAAGATTTAAGCCTGAGACTCGAGTTTTGTAGACCAAAACTCGAGTTATGTTCATGACTCAGCACATGTTTCAGGTTTCAGCACAAAACTCAACTTGTAACGGCCATAACTCTCTCAATTCAACTCCAAACTTTGCAAATAAGATATCCTTGGAAAGATCGTTGAATCTAATTTCAAATGAAAGAAGAATCAGTCCAAAATATTTTTTATTTCGAAAGTTATGGTAGTCACAATAAGCAAAGGTCAGTGATGAAACGTTAAATCTGACCACCAAGATTAGAAAATCATATCTCCTTCATATGAAATGATTTGATGTTTGTTCTTGATGTCTATAAATCTCATTTTGAGTCTAGTTTCATATGAAACTGGTTTCACATCAATTGGACTTGTGGTTTGGGAGATATAGTAAAACTATTGAACACATGTTAAACTGATAAAGAAACAGAGTTGAACAGAGGTGCTCGAAACTCGAGTTTTAACTTCTTAAAACTCGAGTTTTGACTCAAAATTACCAAAACTTGATTCTAAACTCAAGTTTCACTTCAAGTTTTACTTCATAAAACTTTAAAAACTCATTTAACTCGAGTTTATGAGTCAAGACTCAAGTTTTGACTTCCAGAAACAATTTTGAGCATCCAAATGAAGGTTAGATGATATGTAACTCAATGTATGATGATATAACATATATGTAAACTAAAAATTGAGTTATTTTACCAGATCATCCTCCAATTCCAAATATAAAAGCTTGAAACTTGATGTTCCCATTTTATTTTATAAGATCATTCTACATAATTAAACTCAAACAACTTTTCTCCTTTTCATTGACCAAACTATATAAGAAATTTACATTAAATATAGTGTTAGTCAATATACATTATAAAAAAATTTTCCTCTTATATATTTGACATCATCAAAACTAATCATATATAACATTCTCCCCCCTTTTTGATGATGACAAATCCTTCATGAAAATATGTACGAATATAGAAGCAAATATGATGCAACATATTTTTCATGACTATCTCTCCCCCTATTTGTCTTCAACAAAAAGTTTAGAATGTGTCGATAAATATGAAATTTGTTTTGCTCCCTCGGAATCCCAATTAAGTTTGAAAAAAAAATTTGCAAAGATTTTTTTTTTATATTTTGAACAAAGCACAGAGATATTTATTATCTCTCTCCCTATTTTATAAAGTCAAGTTTCAAACAATTTACAGAGGTAAAGCTTATATTTTCAAAACTCAATAATAATGCAAATTCTTAAAGAGAATGAGTCAACTATTTGCAAGATGTAAAAAGAGGGTTTAGAAATGCTCATTTGGATTTATTGATGAGGTCCCTTGTCATCCTCTCTGAATTTGGTTGCTTTTGTCTCCCTTTGCTATCTACTCTTGTATATGTTGTATCTAGTATTCTCCATTGAGTTTAGCTTCTTTTACACAGCATGCTTGACATTGCTTGGAAGGTTGCATCCAAGATGTTATTCACTATTGAGCGTCAAGTCATATTTACTCAAATTTTCCTGTCATAATAAGTTAAAGGCACTCTTGCAGGATGGATTGTTGGTACAATATGACATTAGAGTTATCCTTTGGAAGTCTTGACAAATTCATCATCAAAACTAATCAATTGAGAATGGATGTGCATGAGAATGCTATAATGATTTTGTTCTAATAAAGGAGATGTTTTTTTTTTAAAAATGTTTATGAAATTGAAGCTCCCCCTTAATGGATGCACGGCAAAAAAAAATCATGTGTGAAGAATGAACTTAAGAACTTTCCCGAGATCAAGATATTATTGAAAACTTTTGAAAAATGAATCAATCATGGAGGTCTACAGATTTGGTTAGAAATCAATTTTTTTTTTATAAACAAATGCTACTATGAAGGTGTTTTGAGAAAGGAACACAATAGCACTGTAGATGTCATTCAAATTTAGTAAGAAATACAATACCTCACTCGAGTAATGTTGTAATTACTCGAGTCATTTTCCTCTCGATGTGTAACTTGTTGATTGTATAGGTCATCATCTGATAAAATTTCTTAGTGAAATATTTGGAGTCGTTGGCCTTTTGTTCACCATAGCTATGTGGTGCATGTACTCTAACCTATGCTAGAGTATTGTTGCAAGTGCTGGGTAGCCATACTCAGGTGTCAGGACTGAGAAGTGAATACTAAGAATCTCCTTCAATACTTGAGTGTTGTGAAGTTGTACTAAAGTACAATGCTTCACTCATGCCATGATCTGAAATTTCAGCAAGTGTTGAACATGAACACTCGAGTGTGGAAGGTTCACTTGAGTATCATCCTTCAACTTTCATTTAAGTTCGTCACTTTCATCTATTCTCAAGTGTTGGTTGAGAGTACAGACCATATCACTTGAGTAAAATCCTTAGAGCTCAAGTATTCTTTCATGATTCTCATTTCTTCCCAAAGACATTTCCATTAGCACTCGAGTTCCCCTTAGAGTATTCACTACTCTGTTTATCCCTGTTTTAATAAGTTGAAACAGAGTTCCTGCAAAACATACATATTGGCTTTTCTGGTACCCAACTTCTCATGGGTCCACACAATATTAGCAGTAGTGACTCTAATGCTCTTATATGATCGGCTCATACAATTTTTGAGCAAAGGGAATACTAAATTAGCAACAATTAAATATAGTCTAACTTGAAAAGTTAACTTATGCTTTCTAAAATATCAATTATGAATTCTTTTAAAAGCATAAGATTCATTTGAAAGCAATTTCGTTTAGACCAACTTTAAAGAAAAGATAAAGCATGAATGAAGGAAAGTTAGCCTTTTTCAATAATGGAATATAAAATTTGTTTCAAATTAAATTCTTTCAAATCATGATGCTTTGAAAGTATGAGATCTAATTTTTGAAACATGTCGAAAATTGATGCTCATGCCATTATTGGAAGTTAACAAGTTAAAAATATTAGAAAGCTTCACTTTGAGAAGATAACATGTTAAACTTTGAAGTTAACATGTTGGAGAATTTTTCACAAAAGCAAAATGGATTAAATGAATGTGCCATTGACCGAGATATTATCTTGATTCATAGATTTTTGTTTTGAAAGGAACAAAACTCTAGTTACTCTCAAATATAATTGTTATCAATTAATAATGAATTTGAGTAACACTTTGAGAACAAGGATTTATGAATAATGAGGCACAGACTCAATGGTTCAAATAACAAGCGTGTAAGCATTTGAAAGATATTCCACTAAATGGTTAATGCATTAGCACAACTTGCTTTACTGCATTATATTCATTTTGATCTTTGGAATAACTCTCAGATAAAGATATTAGGCATAAGACTTTACACGCATTGAATTCTTTTCAAAGAAATGTACTTGAAACTCATGTGGATGGATAATTTGTTAGATACAAGGTCTAACAAGTTGGAGCATATTACTCAGGAGTTCAAGTAGATAATAGCACATCAAAGATTATCACATGTGAAAGACTCCTTTAAATGAATTTGAATCATTTCTGATTTTTACGAAAAAAAAATATTAACTTCCAACTTTTGAAAAATTGTTTAAATGCAAGCAAAGCATGAGTGTTTTTCAAAACATGTATATGCATCAAGAAAAAAAATAATTTTGATGAATTGGAAACCAAAAAATTTCTGAGTTGTACAATTTAATCAAAAAATAGTTGGGAAATTATGCACAATTTTTTTTATGTAGCAATCTAAAAACATTTTGTGAATTAAAAATTGATTGCTAATGGAAGAATACAATGATCATCTATATATCACCCAAATAAAAGTTTCAAATAAGGACAGCACAAGATAAGGATTAGATATCACCGTTTTTCCTCTTGTCCTCATGCTTGCTGGATTTTGTTAAATTAATTTGGATGTCTCCTTGTGGAAATTTCAACATCAAAATCCATTCTTTACTTGTTCAACTGTGGTTGTTACTCTGATGCTTCACTCGAATTTTGCTACAAGTAAAGTGAGATTTTGAACTTCACCACTTCACTCAAGTTGGGCTTGATGTTGATCTTCTCAGAGCTTCTCCCATGTCACTCAAGTGTCTATTTTTTTTACTTCTTTTTGAAGCTTTTCTCATTCACTTTGATAGACACTCAAGTTTGCTCTGAAAGTATCTTCTTCTCTGTTAATCTCTGTTTTTCAAAACAAGAATAGAGTGTTGCATAATTTTGCTTATCTTGCAGCAACCTATTTGACCTTGATGGATCAATGTTCATTATTCTTCTTTTCACATCATCACCAAGATTCAAGCTCTGCTGCTTAGCTTCATCAAGATTAGAATTAATTTCCATGTAGTCACAATCTTGACATGAAGCTTTTGCTCATCCTACAAAACCATACAAATCCTTTTCTTCTGTTGGTATCCAATTTCACTTGGATCCACTTATGATTAGTTTGTAGGAATAATAACAAACTGACATACTCTACCAATTTATTTTATTTCAAAGAATTGAGGACAATAACTAAATCATGACTTTATGCATAAGAGAGATATTTTCTTTTTCAAATTATGAAAGCACAAAGAATTTAATTGCCAAACATTGTAATTCATTTGGAATACATTTTTATGAGAGAAACAATGCTCATAGGATATAACAAAATTAATGAATCAATCATGACTTTATGCATAAAAAAAAACATTTCCATTTTAATTCATCACGTAGGCACAAAGATAAAAGATAAACCATTGAACATTGAAATCCCTTTTTAAGTAAATTTTCCAAATGATATTTTTAAGGGATGTGATAAACATTTCCAAGGTAATCTATAAGATTGTAAAGCTATTTCTCGAGGTGTCAAGATATAAGTCTCAATAAATGTGAAAGACATTAGTGTAAGAGGTTTTACCATTGTATACTTTTACCTCATGTATTAGGAGGATTAGCTTTGCTCACCCACGACATCTTTGTAATGTACTTTGTCTTTGTAAAATTTTCTTTAGATGCATGCAAATCCCTTTCATATGATGTAGACTCCAAGAGTCTTCTTCTTTGCGTATGAGAGACCCTCCTATTATTGTTCACTCCAAGATAATTGAATGATATTTATGTGGTGATCCTGAAGTTGAACATGTAAGCCTTCACTTCCTTCATTGCTTCTTATGATTAGGCACTGAAGTTGCAGCTACAAATGCTCCAAGCATTCTCCCATTTGATTGTACATTATGTGAATGTCCATTTTCATGCATGAGAACCTCTTGAATTCTTCTCAATTTCCTTTGTACCCATTGTTGAGATAATGTTTTGATGATGACAAATATGTTTTTGAAATTGTGTTTTGATTATTAGTTTTTAGAAAGTTTTTGAAAATCTTCGAGTTTTAATGAAATGTTTGAGAGAACTCGAGTTTCATGTTTTAGAACTCGAGTTACAGTGTTTAAAAGTGTATTCAAAATCTCAAACTTTCAAGAGAACTCAAGTTTTGATTCGAGTTATATCAAAACTCGAGTTTCGAGTGTTGAAAAAGGTTTTAGAAATGTAAAACTTTTAAAGGAACTCGAGTCTGAATGAAAGTTGTCTCAAAACTGGAGTTCCATGTTTTAAAACTCGAGTTTCGTTCTTTGGAAGTCTTTTGGAAAATCAAAACTTGCAGTGGAAACTCAAGTTATGTTGGAAGTTTTGATAGAACTCGAATTTCGTTTTATAGAACTCGAGTTTCGGGCACTCAAATGGTTTTGGAAAATGAAACTTCCTTCCAAAACTCGAGGTTTCAGTGGAAGTTTTGCTAGAACTCGAGTTATGTATCTCAGAACTCGAGTTTCGAAGAGAGAGAAACGAAACTCTCTTCTCAAACTTCAAGTTTAAGTGAAAGCCTTGACAGAACTCGAGTTTCGGGTTTTCAGAACTCGAGTTTCGAGCTGAGACAAATTTTCTAAACTTCAAAACTTCTTTCCAAACTTGAAGTTTCACTTAGAGTTTTCTTAGAACTCGAGTTTCATGGTATCAAACTCGAGTTTCGAGAGGCAAACTTCTTTTAAACTCAAAACTTCTAGTGCAACTCGAGTTTCATATAAAAGTTATGTTTTGAAACTCTTATAACTTGAAGTTTTATGAGGGAAAACTCGAGTTTCAAAGGACAAAAATGCTGAAATACAAAACTCTCAAGAGAACTCGAGTTATAATGAAAGTTATGACTTGAAAACATTCAAAACTTGAAGTTTTGCCAGATGAAACTCGAGTGTCGAAGAGCGTAAAGCATTTTGGGCTACTGGAACTCTTGGAAACTCGAGTTATAAGTTCTACAACTCAAGTTTATCAAAACTCTTATTCAAACTCGAGTTTAAACAAAAGTTATGAGATTTTCTCTTTGAAAATTCTTCCATAACTCGAGTTTTGAAGAGACAAAACTCGAGTTCCATCTTCTGACAATAGCGCAGCGTGTCAGCGACTTTAAACTGATTCCAAAATCTTTCCTTTTTCATGCAATGATTATTTGAATCACACCAACCATCATAAATGCTTATCTGACTTATTTATTAACAGGGAATGAAGTTCAGATTGCCTAAACAAATAGAGATCAAAGGACAAAATCTCAGATCTTCATTCTACCTACTGTCAGAAAGTTGCAAACACATTCAATGCGGGAAGGTGAACGAAGACAATGGGTCTAACAGAAATATTAATGTCTCTAACGGACATTTAATCTTCTCACCTATAAAAGGTGAAGCATTCAAGTCTCGGCATGACGTAGAACGCACATACGAGAAATTGAATTTATTGCGCTTCACTTTCATACTCTGTTTTTCATACTCTCATAAAAGAGCTTCAGTGCTTATCATTAAATTCTCATAGAGGAGAATATTCTTGTTCATTTATTGAAATTGAGAGAGTTGCCTAAGTTTGGAGAACCTTTAGGTGATTTAGACACGAGAAAAAGTGTCTGTTGGGTTAGTTTGAATTAGGAAGGGGGAGAGGCCTTCTTCTAATTTTTGTAATCTGTTGAGATTAGTGGATTTGAAAAGCTCAGAGGATTCTGAGGACTGGACGTAGGTCAAGAGGACCGAACCAGGATAAATCTCCTTGTCCTTTTTCATTATACTCTGTTTTACATGTTTTTACAGTTCAAAACTTGCAAAATTTTTAACAGACCAATTCACCCCCCCTCTTGGTCAAATCCTATCCTAACATTTGGTATCAGAGTCTATCTCTTGTGTAAAGGACTTAACAGTCTCAAGAGTTAACTATGGCAGGATTTGGCGAACATATTATTAGTGATGGGGCTTCCATCACTAGACCACCAGCGTTTAACAGTCAACGATTTTCTTTTTGGAAAATAAAATTTCAAAATTTCATTTTGGCAACAGATTTGGATTTATGGGAAGTTTTTGAAATTGGGAACTTTGTTCCCTAGAAGAAAGTTGGTGATGCACTTGTTCCTAAAACTCATAGCGAGTTTGATGAACAAGACTTAAAGAAAGCTTTGCTTAACCAAAAAGCTATCTTGATGTTGTAGGCTGCATTTAATGAAGATGATTTTTTCAGGATATGCAGTCTCCCCTCAGCTAAACATATGTGGGAAGCATTGGAAATAGCGTACGAAGGGACTGAAGTGGTAAAGGAAGGAAGAGTAAACACTCTGACAACTGAGTATGACTTACTCAGAATGAAAGAAGGAGAAACAATAGCAGAGTTTGAGATGAGACACACTCATCTTATCAACAAGTTAGCTGCTCTTGGAAAAACCTATGACCAACGCACTCAAGTACGAAAAATTCTCAATATTCTAACCGACAAGTGGGAAGCTAAAGTCACAGCTATTGAAGAATCAAGAGGAGAATCAATGATGTTTGTGGCTGCTCTCTTCGGAAGTCTCGCAGAATATGAAAGGAAACAGAAATTTAAAAGGGAGCTCTCGGGAATAGAAGAGAGGAAGAAGAAAGGTTTGGCTCTCAAGTCTATAAAAGAAAAGGAGCCAGAAACAGAGCCTGAGGAAGAAGAAGTGGAGGACGAGGAACTAGCCATGGTAGTTCGAAGGTTCAAGAAACTCTACAGAAAAGATCAGCCTCTGAAGAGATTTCAAAAGGGTGCCTCAAGCAAGGAAATTATCTGCTTTGAATGCAACAAGCCAGGCCACATGAGAGCTGATTGTCCACTGCTATCCCAGAAAAACAAAGAAAAGAAAAGGTTCAAATCCTTCAAAAAGAAGAAGGCTTATGTTTCTGGAATATGGGGAGACAGCTCATCAGAAGATGAGAGTGAACCTGAAGAAGAAGCCAACATTTGCCTTATGGCTCATGAGGAAGAAATCTCAGAGACAGATGAGGTAATAATTGCTGAACCCACTTATGATGAATTAAGATTAGAATATGATGAAATGCATGTTGAGCTTCTTAAGTTTGCCAAGGAATTAGCTAGTTTAAGAAAGAAGGTTAAAGAATTAGAAAAACCTGTGACAAAGGAAGTTACAGATGAATGCTCAAAATGTCCTGTTTTGAAAAAGGAAAATGAACGTCTGAATAAAGCCTTGGAAAAATTTACCAAAGGTAGTGAAATGTTACAGGTCATTTTGAAAAGTCAAAAGGTAGTAAATGATAGAACAGGAACAGGGTATAACCCAATTAGTGATAAAAGGAATGGAAAGAAGAGAAACGGAGGAAAAAGTTATCTCAAATATTTCCAAAAATCAATGCATAATTCTGATCCTTTTGCATCATGTACTTACTGTAATATAAAAGGACACAGAACCTCTTCTTGCTATTTCAAGAAGGAAAGATGCTGGGAACATATAAATGGATACCCAAGGGAATGCATGAATTTAAATCAAGACAAACTAACCACAAAGGACCCAACAAGCTTTGGGTACCTAAAACAATAACTTGATCTTTTGCAGGTATGTCTTAGAGTATCCAAGTCAAACAAATGGTATATTGACAGTGGATGCTCAAGACACATGACAGGGGACAAGAGTAAATTTGTCAATCTGCAATCAAAAGATAAAGGAAAAGTAAGTTTCAGAGGCAACCAGTCTGGGAAAATCATTGGAATTGGAGATGTTGGCAATTCAATTGGAATACCAGTGAAGGATGTTTATCACGTTGAAGGGCTTTGTCATAATCTACTAAGTGTGATCCAAAGCACTGACAAAGACAACTGGGTCATATTTGACTCTCAGGAATGCTTCATTGTCAACAAGAAGGATTTGGCAATTGACAAAGACAAGATAAACATTCAACTTCGAGCACCCAGGGATGGTAACTGTTATACTCTTGACTTAGAAAATTCTTTTGCTAATTCCTGTTTCATTAGTCAAGTAGATGAGAGTTATTTATGGCATAACCGATTAGCACATGTAAATATGAATCAACTTGACAAGTTAATTAAACATGACTTAGTTCAAGGTATTCCAAAGCTCAAGGTTAAAAATGATTTGATTTGTGATGCTTGTCAGATGGGAAAGCAAAACAAATCTTCTTTCAAATCCAAAAATGAGATTTCAACTAAAAGGCCCCTTGAACTACTTCATATGGATTTGATGGGTCCAACAAGAGTTAAAAGTCTTGGTGGAAATCTTTATACACTTGTCATTGTTGATGATTACTCTAGATTCACATGGACTATGTTTCTGTCATCAAAGGATGAAACTTTTGAATTATTTGTTATATTTTCCAAAAAGGTGCAAAATGAGAAGGGTATGTCTATTGTTTCCATTAGAACAGATCATGGAGGAGAATTCGAGAATGGAGACTTTGCAAGCTACTGTGAAGGGAAAGGAATCAATCACAACTTCTCGGCTCCTAGGACTCTTTAACAAAATGGAGTTGTTGAGAGGAAGAACAGAGTCCTGAGTAACATGGCTCGAGCTATGATGATTGAAAAGTAAATGTCACAAGTGTTCTGGGCAGATGCAATCAACACAGCTTGCTACATCTCCAACAGGGCCTACATTAGATCATCTCTCGGGAAGACTCCATATGAGCTATACAAAGGAAGGAAACCAAACCTCTCTCATCTTCATATCTTTGGCAGCAAGTGCTTCATCCATAACAATGGAAAGGAGAACATTGGTAAATTCGATCCTAGAGCTGATGAAGGTTTATTTCTTGGCTATTCTAATAGGAGTAAAGCATATAGAATTTTTAATAAACGTACCTGTGTAGTTGAAGAGTCAATTCATGTTAAGTTTGTTGAAACTGAATCTCAGACAAAACCTTTGGATGAGGAAATTGCTATTACAAAAGATCTTCAAAATGTGACTTCACAAGAAAATGATCCTGAGGAAGATCCTTTGGATAAACTTTTTGAAACTGCTCAACCAAAAGCGTGGAAGTACATCAGAAATCACCCTCTCAATCAAGTTATTGGAGAAGTAAATGAAGGTGTACAGACACGAAGAAAATTCTTGAGTGAAGCACAATTTTCAGCTTTCATTTCTGAAATTGAACCCAAGAATATAGAAGAAGCTTTGTATGACAATGACTGGATTATTGCAATGGAAGAAGAACTAAATCAATTTGAAATAAATCAAGTTTGGGACTTGGTACCCCGTCCAAGTGACCATCCAGTCATTGGAACAAAATGGGTATTCAAGAACAAACTTAATGAATCTGCAGTGATTGTCAGGAACAAAGCTAGATTGGTGGCAAAAGGTTATAATCAAGAAGAAGGAATTGATTATGAAGAAACCTATGCACCAGTAGCTAGATTAGAAGCTATACGGGTTCTTCTTGCTTTTGCGTGTATCAAAAATTTCAAACTTTTTTAGATGGACGTAAAGAGTGCTTTTCTAAATGGTTTTATTATGAAAGAAGTTTATGTTGAACAACCCCCCTGGATTTGAGGATGATTCAAAACCAGATCATGTTTATAAATTGAAGAAAGCTCTTTACGGGTTAAAACAAGCTGCAAGAGCTTGGTATGAAAGATTGAGCAAATTTTTGATAGACAAAGGTTTAATCAGAGGGAAAGTTGATACAACCTCATTTATTAAACATATTCATTCATATGTGCTTATAGTTCAAATATATGTAGATGACATTATTTTTTGAGCTACTGACAATGCTCTTTGTGAGGATTTTGCTATGACGATGCAGGGAGAATTTGAGATGTCCATGATGGGAGAATTAAATTTCTTCCTTGGACTTCAGATCAAGCAAAGGAGGAATGGGATCTTCATTAGCCAAACTAAATATCTGAAGGAGCTCTTAAAGAAGTTTGGAATGGAGCAATGTAAAAGCTCAGACACTCCCATGAGCTCCACTGCCTTGCTTGATGCTGACGTGAGTGGAAAAGGCTTTGACATCAAGATATATAGAGGAATGATTGGATCATTGCTCTATCTCACGGCTAGTGGACCAGACATCCAATTTAGCGTAGGAATGTGTGCCAGATATCAAGCTGCACCAAAAGAGTCACGTGCTGAAAATGTTAAGAGAATTTTCAGATATCTGGCTGGAACCATAGAGCTTGGAATGTGGTATCCAAAAGGTAACAATGAATATTTGTTATCTTATTCTGATTCTGACCATGCAGGCTATAAAACTGATAGAAAAAGCACAAGTGGTCATTGTCAATTTCTTGGAGGGTCACTAGTGTCGTGGTTCAGCAAGAAGCAATCAACCGTGTCACTATCTTCAACAGAAGCTGAATATGTTGCTGCTGTGAGTTGCTGTGCACAAGTACTTTGGATGAAGCAGCAACTCCAGGATCTGGGAATGGATTTGTCTGAAATCCCAATCCTGTGTGACAACACGAGCACTATTAGTCTGGCCAAGAACCCTGTGCATCACTCCCGAACTAAGCATCCGTCATCACTTTATTCGGGACCATGTTCAGAAAAAGGATGTCAAAGTCATGTTTATTCCAACTCATCAACAAGTGGTAGACATTTTCAGCAAACCTCTTGCCAGAGAACAATTTATTAATATAAGGAGAGAATTGGGAATGGTAAATCCCAATGAATTGTAAGTATTTTCATATTTAATGTTCATATGTTTTGATGATTATATACTAATTTTATCATTGGAGTGTTTTCAGAAAGTTTTGCAGGTCTCTGTTTTCGTCACAAAGAACAGAGTGTGTTTTATGCCAAGCAAAACTCGAGTTCTGGAATGAGTTTTGATGATTTTCAGAAGAAAAAGGCGTGAAACTCGAGTTTCATGTGAAGAAAACTTGAGTTTGGACGTTATTTTGGAGCTAAAATGGGTTGGAGATCACAAGACTCAAGTTTGATGTTTGAAACTTGAGTTATGCTGAGCATTTCCTGACTTAAACTCAGTGGAGGAAGAAAGTTTGTTTGAAACTCGAGTTATGGGAAGCCAAAACTCGAGTTCCAGAGGCTCCAGAGGCTCAACTCGCAACAAAACTCAAGTT
>QFDD01002930.1:0-19752 GCA_006871305.1 Vachellia collinsii | reverse complement strand
ACATTGCTATTGATTGTTGTGTATGTTGTTTGGCCATGATTGATGTGGGTTGTAGCCCTATGACATGTAAACCCTTACTTGTGCATGGTTGTAGCTATGCAAAACTTGATGTGCCTTGGCCTTGCGTAATGAATGATAATGTGAGGAAGTAAGGTTTTGTTAATGTTTTCATGGCATGTTAATGTCACATATTTGCAATCATGCATGTTGATGTGTTAGTTAGAATTATTTGCTATTGGGATTTCTTTGAAATCTCATTCTTTCCAATGACTCACCCTAGGCCAAAGTTCAAAGGGCAAAGGCAAGGAAGTTCAAGTCAAGGTGGGTGGCTTCCAAATGTTGTAGGAAACTTGTACATGTTGAAGCATGACCTTGTATCTTGCATATGTTAACTTTTGGATGAATGTATGTTAAACTCCTACAATATCAAGTATGTGATATGTGCTGTACATATATGCCAAGTATGCTACATAACTATGTTATGATGTTCTATGCATGGAAAGAGAGGAACAAAGCATGCTAGAATTAATGGAAAGGGTCCAACACCCTTGTTAAAGGCCTAATTTGAGGTAATGAGGAAACAGGGCAAACCAAGTCCAAATGACTTGAAATTTTCCAGAAAACTACTACACATCCTAATCTTTAAAATGAATTAAATTTTACTAAAGTGGGATGTGTATAAAGAAAGTTATGATCTCCCAAAGTTAAGGGAAAAATCTGGAAAATTGAAAAATGACCAAATAAACAGTGAATGTTCACGTAATAAACTGTGTTGATTGAGCAAGGAATTGACTAAATGAGTATTTGTACCCTGTAGGGGATTGATCAAGATTTATTTAGAGACTTGAATCACTTAATTTCGAATTTTCTAGAATTAGTTATGAATTTTCAAAGTTGGCCAAAATTTTCAAGTTACCAAGTGAATAGTAACTCGGGTGAGAAATTTGAAATTCATTTGGATGACTAATTCTAGTTTATGTAATTGTCTTAAGTGGTTTAGTTAAGGTCTCTAATGTATGATAAAGCTAGAAAAGGAAGGTGTGACATTAGCCCCTTTTTACCACTTACAACATGCTTTTCTTACAATTATATGTGCATACATCTGAACTCCATGGTTACTTTACATAACTAACATGCTTACATATTATCCACATATTGCACATCAAAGTTGAGGTAAATGCAAAATAGGGAAAATGATGTAAAAAATGTATGAAATTTTCCAGTTAGATAGTACTCATTCCAAGATTGAAAACAGGTCATAGTTTGCCTAAATTGCATGTGTACGAAGAAAGTTATGCACTTTCAAAGTTTGAGGAAAAATCTGAAAGATTGAAAATTAACCAAATAAACAGTATTTTTTTACGCAATATTCTGTATTAATTAAGCATGAAAAGGTCAAGTGAGTATTTTTTTTTGCCCCCTGTAAAGAATTGAATGAGCTTCAAATGGAGACTTGAACCACTTGATTTTGATTTTTCTAGAATTAGTTATGATTTTTCAAAGTTAGCCAAAATTTTAAGTTTACCAAGTGATTAGTAATTTAAGAAGTGATTTTAAAATTTCACTCAGTTCACTAATTCTAGATTTTGATAAGCATTCAAGTGGTCTAATATTGATTTCCTTTTCTCATAAAAGTTAAGAGGTGTTATAGTTGTTAAGTAGTGACAATAATGAGGCTACTTGTAACACCCCACTTATTACCTATTTATCTTCATTAGAGATTAATAATGAACCACCTAATTACCTTTACAAGCATTGAAATAGCAAAACAAGTGAGTTGGAAAAATTTGGGTTGAATTACTGCACTGGTCACTGTTCAATTGGTAAATTATGAAATTATGGCCAACTTTGAAAATTCATAATTAATTCTAAAAAAATTAAAATTGGGTGGTTCAAGTCTTTAAATGAAGCTTATTAAATTCTCTACAAGGTGAAAATATCAAATTGTCCAATTTCTTACCTAATTGATACAGTTTATTGCGTGAAGTTTTATTGTTCATATGGTAACTCTTTTTTTTCCAGATTTTTGCCTCAACTTCGGAAAACCCTAACTTTTCGTATAAAATTCAAAATCTAGTAAACTTAGGCTCATTTTGAAGCTTGACATATGAAATATTCTTCTGGAAAATATTAGATCAATTGGACTTCATTTACTATTTCTCCCTGTAACATCAAGTTGGGATGTTGGACCATTTTTCCTATCTTTAACCTTTCCAAGTTCTTAATTTTGCATGCATGCTTCCAATCAACATAACTAATCAACATTTCTAATATAACTACTTGTCATTATCCATACTAGGAATGTAAAGGTTTATCATACAATAGTTCCACATTTAACATAACAGAACATTTACAACTTAAAACTTCTCATTCATGCATTTTATGGCATTTTGGAGTTATATCTCCCACCTTAAGTCTTCATCTCCTTGCTTGACTTTGCTTGAGCTTTGACTAAGAGAGTATGTTTTTGAGAGAATGAGATTCATGGAATCTCAATACAAGTATTTCTAAATATCACATCAACGTGCATAATTATTCTTGTGCAACAATAACAAGCTATGAGACTTAAACATGCAATGCTAACCTTATGTGTCATAAATTCACACTTTGCCAAGGCATATCATCATCATCAAGCATCAAGTAAGAACTTGCATGTTCATACATCACTCCACATAGCATTAACATGGTAATCACACAATCAACAATTGATGGCAATGTAAATGTAAAAGTTAGAGAATTTGCTACATTTATTTTTTAACTTTTCCTTAACTTTGGACTTGAACTTAGGAATTTCCTTCTCACTTGTCACAATCTCTCCTTTGCAATTTAACTTCCTACATATAGTGTCTTTCCGAGAGATGATCTGATGTAGGCCTTGTTGGAGATGTAGCATGCTGTGTTGATTGCATCTACCCAGAACACTTGTGACATTTGTTTTTCTAGCATCATAGCACGTGTCATGTTTGTCAAGACTCTATTCTTCCTTTCAACAACTCCATTTTGTTGAGCAGTCTTGGGAGTTGAAAAGTTGTGATTGATTCCTTTCCCTTCACAGTAGGTTGCAAAGTCCCCATTCTCGAATTCTCCTCCATGATCTGTCTTGATAGATACAATAGACATACCTTTCTCATTTTGGACCTTTTTGGTAAATATAACAAATAATTCAAAGGTTTCATCTTTAGATGATAGAAACATAGTCCATGTGAATCTAGAATAATCATCAACTATGACAAATGTATAAAGATTTCCACCAAGACTTTTTACTCTTGTTGGACCCATTAAATCCATGTGAAGTAGTTCAAGAGGTCTTTTAGTTGAAATTTCATTTTTGGATTTGAAAGATGATTTGTTTTGCTTTCCCATCTGACAAGCATCACATATCAAATCACTTTTAACTTTGAGCTTCGGAATACCTTGAACTAAATCATGTTTAATTAACTTGTTAAGTTGATTCATGTTTACATGAGCTAATCGTTTATGCTATAGATAACTTTCATCAGTTTGACTAATGAAACATGAGTTAGCAAAAGAATTTTCTAAGTCAAGAGTGTAACAGTTACCGTCCTTGGGTGGTCGTAGTTGGATGTTTATCTTTTCTTTGTCAAATGCTAAGTCCTTCTTGTTGATGATGAAACATTCTTGAGAATCAAATATGACCCAATTGTCTTTGTCAGTGCTTTGGCTCACACGTAGCAGATTGTGACAAAGCCCTTCAACGTGATAAACATCTTTTACTGATAATCCGTTTGAGTTGCCAATCTCTCCAATTCCAGTGATTTTCCCAGATTGGTTTCCTCCAAAACTTACTTTTCCTCCATCCTTTGATTGCAGGTTGATGAATTTGCTCTTGTCCCCTGTCATGTGTCTTGAGCATCCACTATCAATGTACCATTTGTTTGACTTGGATACTCTAAGACATACCTGCAAGAAATCAAGTTATTGTTTTAGGTACCCAAAGCTTGTTGGGTCCTTTGAGGTTAGTTTGACATGATTTAAATTTATGCGTACCCTTGGGTATCCATTTATATGTTCCTAGCATTTTTCCTTTCTTGAAATAACAGGAGGAGGTTTTGTACCCTTTTCTATTACAGTAAGTATATGAAGCAAAAGGTTCAGAAATATGAATAGATTTTTGGAAATATTTAAGATAACTTTTGCCTCTGTCTCTTTTCTTACCTTTCCTTTTATCACTAATTGGATTATATCCTATTCCAGTTCTATCATTTACTACTTTCTAACTTTTTAAAATGACTTGCAACATTTCACTACCTTTGGTAAATCTTTCTAGAGCTTTATTTAGACGTTCATTCTCCTTTTTCAAAACTGGACACTCTGAGCATTCCTCTGTTACTATTTTTGTTACTGGTTTTCAAGTTCCTTAACCTTCTTTCTTAAACTAGCTAATTCTCTAGCAAATTTAAGAAGTTCTATTTGCATTTCATCATATTCTAAACGTAATTCATCATAGGTTGGTTCAGCAATGATTACCTCATCTGTCTCAGAATTTTATTCTTCTTGAGCCACGAGACAAATGTTGGCTTCCTCCTCAGGTTCACTCTCATCCTCTGATGAACTGTCTCCCCATATCCCAGATACATATATGCCTTCTTCTTCTTGAATGACTTGAACTTTTTCTTTTCTTTGTTTCATTGGGATAGTTGAGGACAGTCAGCTTTCATGTACCCTGGCTTATTGCATTCGTAGCAAATAATTTCTTTGCTAGAAGTACCTTTTTGAAATCTTCTCAGAGGTTGATCTTTTCTATAGAATTTCTTGAACCTCCAGACAACCATGGCCAGCTCTTCGTCTTCCACATCATCTTCTTCCTCAACCTCTGTTTCAGGTTCCTTCTCTTTTATGGACTTGAGAGCCAAGCCTTTCTTCTTTCTATCTTCTATGCCAGAAAGCTCCTTTTTAAATTTTTGTTTGCTCTCATACTCTGTAAGACTTCCAAAGAGAGCAGCGACGGACATCATAGATTCTCCTCTTGATTCTTCAATGGCCGTGACCTTCACTTCCCATTTGTCAGTGAGAATGTTGAGTATTTTTCTTACTTGGGTACGCTGGTCGTATGTCTTTCTAAGGGCAGCCAGCTTGTTAATGAGATGAGTGTGTCCCATCTCAAATTCTGCGATGGTTTCTCCCTCTTTCATTCTGAGTAAATCATACTCAGTCGTGAGAATATTGACTCTACCCTCCTTCATAGCTTCAGTTCCTTCATAGGCTATCTCCAATGCTTCCCACATGTGTTTAGCTGAGGGAAGTGTACAAATCCTGAAGAAATCATCTTCATTTAATGCAGCCTGCAACATCAAGACAGCTTTTCTGTTAAGTAGAGCTGTCTTTAAATCTTGTTCATCAAACTCACTACGAGCTTTAGGAACAAGCACGTCATTCACTTTCTTTTGGGGAATAAAGTTTCCTATTTCAAAAACATCCCACAAATCTAAGTCAGTAGCCAAAATAAAGTTTTGAAACTTGATTTTCCAAAAAGAAAAACGTTGGCTGTTAAATGATGGAGGTCTAGTAATGGAAGGCCCATCACTAACAACATGCTCGCCAAATCCTACCATTGATAGCTCTTGAGACTATTAAGTCCTTTACACAAGAGATACCAAATGTTAGGATAGGATTTGACCAAGAGGGGGGGTCAATTGGTTTGTTTAAAATTTTCGCAACCGTTGAAACGTAAAACAGAGTATGAAAGAAAATGGACAAGGAGATTTATCCTGGTTTGGTCCTCTTGACCTACGTCCAGTCCTTAGAATCCTCTGAGCTTTTCAAATCCACTAATCTCAAAAGATTACAAAAAATCAGAAGAAGGACTCTCCCCCTTCCTAACTCAATTTATCCCACTGACACTTTTGCTCGTGTCTTTTCCCACTCAAGATTCTCCAACCTTGAGTAACTCTCACAAAATCAATAAATGAATAGATATATTCTCCTTTTTGAGAATTTAATGATAATCACTGAAACTCTTAAGTATGAGAGAATGAAAACAGAGGAGGTAGATGAAAATAATAAATTCGCTTTTCTCGTAAGTGCGTTCTCTATGTTCTGGAACTTGAATGCTTTCCCTTTTATAGGTGAGAAGAATTAAATATCCGTTAGAAACATTTAAGTTTCCGTTAGACTCATCGTCATCGTTCAGCTTCCCGCAATAAATGCCTCTGATAGTAGGTAGGATGTTTTTCTGCGTTTTTATCCATTGAATCTCTTTCTGGTTAGGCAATTTGAACTTCATTCCCTGTTAATAAATAAGCCAGTTAACCATTTATGATGGTAGGTGAGATTCAAATAAATGTTGCATGAATAAGGAAAGATTTAAGATCAGTATAAAGCTTCTGACATGCTGTGTTAATGTCAGAAAAGCAAACTCGAGTTTTGCTTGCTCAAAACTCGAGTTATTGAAGAAATTTCAAAGTAGAATTCACATAAATTTTGTTGAAACTCGAGTTTTAATAAGAGTTTTGATAAAACTTGAGTTATAGAACTTAAAACTCGGGTTTTCATAAGTTTCCGTAGGCAAAATAATTTTGGGCTCTACGAGACTCGACTTCCTTTAACCAAAACTTCAAGTTTTGGCTACTTTCAAATCTCAAATTTCATTGTAACTTGAGTTTCCTTGAGAGTTTTGAGTTTAGAGCATTTTCCATCTCGAAACTCAAGTTCCATTTCATAAAACTCGAGTTATGCTAAAACTCTTAACGAAACTTCAAGTTTTGGAAAGAAGTTTTGTAGTTCAAGAATTTTTCAGAGCTCGAAACTCGAGTTCTATTTTCCCAAAACTCGAGTTATACCAAAACTTTTGCTGAAACTCCAAGTTGTGAGGAGGTTTTGATTCTCTCTCTTCGAAACTCGAGTTCTGATACTCATAACTCGAGTTCCATCAAAACTTTTACTGGAACTTCAAGTTTTGGAAGGAAGTTTTGAGTTTCAACTAATCTCCAGAGCCCGAAACTCAAGTTCTATAAAATGAAACTCGAGTTTCACCAAAACTTCCAATATAACTTGAGTTTTCTCTGAGAGTTCTGATTTTCTAAAACACTTTCAACACTCAATACTCGAGTTCTAAACCACAAAACTCGAGTTGTAAGAAAACTTCTATTCAAACTTGAGTTCTACTGAGAGTTTTGCATTTCTAAACCTTTTTTAAAACCCGAGACTCGAGTTTTGACTCCCAGAACTCGAATTTTGACATAACTCCAATTAGAATTTGAGTTTTCTTGAAAGTTTGGAATTTTGAAAGCATTTTTAAACAATGTAACTCAAGTTTTAAAGCTTATAACTCGAGTTCTCCTAATAATTTCATTAAAACTCGAAGATCACTAAAACTTTTCTGAAAACAGTAGATTTTAAATATAAGTTCAAAAACATATTTATCATCATCAAAACATTATCTCAACATTCATTCTCTCATACTTAAGAACTTCAGTGTTCATTATTTAATTCTCAGAAAGGAGAATCTATTTGTACAATCATTTATTCTATGAGAGTAACTCAAGATTAGAGAATCTTGAGTGGGAAAAGACACGAGCAAAAGTGTCGGTGGGTTGGATTGAGTTAGGAAGGGGGAGAGTCCTTCCTCTGAGTTGTTGTAATCTTATGAGATTAGTGGATTTGAAAAGCTCAGAGGATTCTGAGGACTGGATGTAGGTCAAGTGGATCGAACCAGGATAAATCTCTTTGTTCACTTTCTTTCATACTCTGTTTTACGTTTCAACGTTTGCGAAAATTTTTAATTAGACCAATTCACTCCCCCTCTTGGTCAAATCCTATCCTAACAATCACAAAATCATTCCTTCCCCTGCATGAATAGTGTTAGCCAACATCAATGAATAGTGATTTCATACCAAAAATTCCATACAAGCTCAAATCAGCTCAATCAAACTACCAATAGGTTCTAAATAATGCATAGAGTTTATTTCTAACATCTATTACTTCTAAATCCCACTCCTTCTCATTTTCTCTCTCAAAAACCTAACTTTTACAATAGCAAAATACTCCATGAATCACATAAATAAATCCCTAGGATTAAGGGGAAAGGTTTAGAATCATGGAGTAGAAGAGATTTCATGCATGAATCAACCCTTACCTTGGATTTTTGGCTTGAGATCACTTCCTCCTCTCCTCCTTGAACCCATGACACCTCCTCTCTTCTTTCCTTCCTCTTGATTGAAACTTTGGTGTAGAAAATGGTGGAGAGGAGTATTAAACACTAGTAGAAAAGGTAATTTTTAAACCATATAAAAAAGACCTTTTAGACCGCATATAGGTGCGATTTAGATAAGTTCGATTTAGAAAGTGTGAATTTTTTAGACCGCATTTAGGTAATGTCTAAAAAATCTTCTCCTTAGACTGCATGTAGGAGATGCGGTCTAAAAAGCCTATTTTTTAAACAGCACGTAAGACATGCAATCTAAAAAAACCACTTTTTAGACCGCATGAATAGTACATTCAGTTTAAAAAGCCATTTTTTTAGACTGCATGTACAGTTAATGCGGTTTAAAAAATGGCTTTTTTAGACCGCATGTCTTACGTGTGGTCTAAAAAGTGGGTTTTCTTAAAAAAATAAATATAAGCATTTTTTAGATTTCAAACCCAAAAAATGCCTACATATTTTCCTTTATCATTAAATAAATTTGAATAAATATTTTAATGTATTAAAAACTAGAAGCAACGACTTCAAAAAGATATCTTTCATTAAGAATTCACTAAATTAGACCAAATAAGTATAAAGTTTACATAATCATCCCTAAAAAAGATTTACACACTTCATCCAAGAGTGATTCTTCTTGCTCATTTTCTTGATTGATTGCAACTTGTAATTTAAATAAATATGTACAGAAAGTTAAGAGGAATGAATAAAAAATAACTTGGATGAAATGAACAAAATACATATTAGTATAAAAATAGAAGAGGAAATTTATTATAGTTAATGAAATAGAAAGAACTTACTTTCAAAAAAATTTCTAAGCTTTTAAATTTTTTAATGGTATAATAATAGCTTGTAATTGATAATGCCATTCGATATATGTGGACAAGTTGAGAATGGATAAACATGAATCAAAGTAAACTAATTAACACCAGATCACAATCTTTTATATTCTATTATAGGACACGGCTTAATATTGGAATTGAAAGAATTACGCATATCAGAGCTTCTTAATGTGCATGGTACTATTTGCCAGGTGGGAAATATACCTAGAAAAATAGAGTCCAAAGCGAAAGAAATATAAAGTGAAGAAACACACCAGTGTGTTTGTGTATACATACCTAGAACTTTGTGACATTGCAAATACACATCTTGCCATCATAAAAATGGTGAGCTTCTGCAAATTTTGTTGTGGGCTTTTACTACCATCTTGTTCCATGGACCTGCAAGAACGACAGAAAAGTGGAATCATAAAGATTAATTGGCAAAAGGAAAACCAAACAATAAAGAGAAGGGCGGTTAAAATTGATGGCAGTGACGGGTTTTGCAGGGAGGAAATAGACAAAGCTCCAGGTTGCAATTCCGCCTCATGTTGCGTAGTAGTCCGGGTGGTAATAAGGTTATGCAGAGCAAGTAGAGAGAGAAGCAAAGACGAATGGTGAAGATGACAATGACAATGATCTGCCTCCTCACACTCGATCTTGCCTCCTCACTCGAGATATGGCTGTTCGGAGAAGAAACCAGATATAAGAAAGAGAGAGACAAACCAAATCGACCTCCAATAGCTTATGCTCATGCTGATGAAGAAACCAGATTCAAGAAAGAGGGAGAGACAACTATGTACCTTCGAACTCACGTTGCAATCTAGATCCCGTTTGTAAGAAGATTTGGGTGAAGACAAAGGGGAGGCATGTGGATCTGGATGACATTGGAGGGGAGGAAAAGGAGGGGGCTGGAGAGGAGGAAGATGAAGAGGGGCAGGAACAAAATCTCTTTGGAGCTCGGTGAAAGATAAGCCATACCGTTAGAAAGGTTTGAAATGTAGGGTCTTAGACATGGTCTTTTAGACCGCACACCGCATAAATTTTGGTGTGGTCTAAATAGAACATTTTTTTAAACCGCACACGTTGGATTTGGTTTAAAATATGTTCTTTTTAAACCGCATATATATAATGTAGTCTAAAATTACATTCTTTTAGACTGCATCCTTAGATGTTGTTTAAAAGACTCTCTTTTTTAAACCACACCATAAAGATGCGGTCTAAAAAGAACATATTTTAAACAGCAATTTTAAGGTACGGTCTAAATAAGTTAAAATTTATACTCATAATTACGAAAATGCCACCGGTCATTTTTTTTAAACCTTATCCTTTACATGTGGTTTAAAAGGAGAGGTTTAAATAAACATTTTTCTACTAGTGAACATATTAAGTGGTAATTAGTGTGGAACCCATCTAGACTAATAAAGTAACTTTGTACTAATATTTTCTACCACTTATCTATGATATTTTGTCTCTCTTTTCCTCTTGAAATATGACCATTACAAGTAGCAAGTTCATGGCCCACAACTTTCTTTAAAAAAACTTTAAATTGCATAAGATTACTTTGTGGCACCGGAAATGCTTTTCGATAAACCTTGATCACCTGATTGATTTGGGGTCATTAAAAATTTCCTAAATTCATCTTATACGTCCATGATTTTTCTTTCCTCATTCTACTTCCATAATTGTCTTTAATTAATTTTTAAAGAAAATCATAATTCGAGACTTTTCCGGGCCTTTTTCTTTCCATTCCAGAAAACTGTATTTGACTTTCTCTTAAAAATAATTTTATCAATTACTACAATTTTCAAGATATTTTCCCTTATTCTAAAATCATATATCTGAGGCCTCTGAATATTTTAATTAATTATTTATTAAATATCTAAATATTAAATAAACTTTAAAATTTCGTAAAGGTTATTTTTGTCATTCTGACTTGAATCAGGCATCAATTTCTTTTCAATGAATTTTTCTCTATCTTTTGGGAAGAATTTTATGATATTTTGGTGAAACTTTGACCAAAATCCCTTTGACTTTTCTTAATTTACCAAAATACCCTTTGAATTTCATAAATGGCAATTTGGTCCCTCAAATTTTAGAATTTCCACTTTAGTCCCATTTTGAAATGACTTTTAGGTCCTTGAATCTCCAAAATGACACTTTAGTCCCTTACTTTTCAAAATGACCATTTTGCCCTTACTTTTTCTACATTTGGCGTAATGGCATTTTTACTCTTCATTTCTTTTTCTTTCATCTTCCGGACCCTTAATTAATCTTTAGCTACTCGTTTAGCCTTTATATCTAATTACCGAAAATCTAGATATTACACTAGTCAAGGTGAATTTATTAGAGAAAACATAGCCCCTCATATGTGGATAGATTACTAGAATAATGAGGCTACTCTTGAGGATGATTTTGAGGGTTGAAATTTGATTTGATGCATTACTTTGTTGAGGATAACATTTAGGTTACTCTTTGATTATTATTTTTTAATTTAGTTTGTTGTACTACTTGTTTAATTTATATTTTTAGACATGGTGTTGTTGTAATACTTGTTCAATTTGGACTTTAATATTGAATATAAAACCCATTGTGTTTATTGTATCACTTGTTTAGTTTGATTTGCACAACAAAATAGCAATTATTATGAATTTTATGATGTGATAGGATGGTTCCAAACAATAATAAGGAGGCAGTGAACTAGACAAGAATAATGGATGATGCCCTTACTGATGCTTTTATGACTAAATATAATGAGGGCCATAATGTTAATAGCACTTTTACAAGGTTAGCTTATGATAACATAATTAAATATTTGAATGCTTTATTTGGTAAGCAAATTGATAAGGATAAGGTGAATAATTGATCGATGCCTTTGAAGAGAAACTTCTCATATGTGTATAATATTTTCAAAATCTGAGTGGATTTGCTTCGAACACAACAACTCAATTATGGGATGCTAAGCCTGAAGTTTGGGATTCATTGATTGTAGTAAATATATTACATAAACTATTTTCTCCTTTCTAGTTAGCATTTATATATTCTACATTTGATTAGCATTTTCTCCAAATGCACCATCTAATTCTTATTTTCCTTCAACTTACTCCATTGTTTTATTTAATATTTTTTTTCTAATATATTCTGTTTCCTTATACACTATCTTTACCTTCTTAGGTTGAATCTAAAGCAGCACTATGGAGAAATAATCTTTTTCCAAATTTTTAAAGGATGATGATACTATACAAAGTAGGTAGAGCTAATAGAGATCATGAGGTGAAACAATGCTAGAGTGGAGGAAGATGCATCGATCTACAACAGAGGTCACCAAAACCATTAATGACATTGATAATCTTGTTTCACAAGATGGATGCTTGATCGGACCAAGATATCGCCTTTTGATTGATAGAAGATGATTGTGCCAAAATAATGTAGTATAGTGGGCAACCTATCATTCTTCTCTATGAGTGGTTTATTGCCTATCTTAGTCTAAATTGGTTATAAAAAACATGCTAAAGTGGGTATAAATGGGGGTTTTAAATTGTAAATGCTATGGTGCAATAAAAAGGAAAATGCATGAGGTAAATCTTTTTTATCTTTTCAATTAATGAAGGAATGTTTTGGATTAAAGGTGATATATGGTAGGATAGACCCTTGATGATGGAAACTTAGCTATCATTGCTCTCAATTTTGATATGGGAGTTAAATAATTCTAAGTCTGAATAAAAACCCCAAGCAATCACTTAGGCCCAATGCTTTAATTCATGAAAACTCACTTGTATCCAAGTTAATTACCACCTCCTAAAACATTATTTAAAACCACTTAGAGTGTAATTGAATGGGTGATGCAAATGCTTCAATGATTGTAAATCAACAACTAAAGAATCCAAGGACACACATTAATAATCAACAATCATTGACAATTAATTCAACACAATGGATTAATCACAACTACAATGCATATATGTAATTCAGCATAAACACATCATCCAATCCAACTACATAGTCCAATCACAAAATTACAAATCTATAATCTTGGTGTACATGGTAGTAGGAATTCCTAAATCTAGAAATAACCAACACAAGTTCAAACATAGATTAAGACTAAGAAAAACTCCCCTAATGTGCCCATGAACTCAAGCTTTATACTCCTTGACTAAGAGGCTAAGGGTTTAGCCTCTCATTGCCCCAGAAATGCAGCTGCAACCACATGGTCTTTCTGCCATGAGAAGAGTGAAGATGGGGATGGAAATGTGAAGAAGGAGGTGATGGGAAAGGTTTAATCGGTTTGGAATGGTGAAAGATGATGGAAAGATGATGGAAAATGGAAGATGAATGGATAGAGAAGTTGGGAGCTTGAGAAACTGTGGCTAGAGGCTCTACTATGCAAATATGCAGAGTGGAGACGTATCTGAGTTGTGGTGGCTGCCCCCTTATGTAAATATAGAGAATGACTTAATTCAAAATGCATGGTTTCACTTACATGGGCTTAGGTCACGACTTGGGTAAGTTAAGTCACGACCTAGAACATCCAGAGAGTTCAGTTTTGTTGAAAATACCTCCAGGTCTCAACTTGAGATTCGAGGTCTTAACTTGAGAACTTCAAGTCGCAACCTGAGATTTTATGTTGTGACCTAGGAACTTTAGGTCGCAACTTGAGAATTGAGGTCACAATCCAGGGATACAGAGGCACTTCCATGGTCATTTCTGGCTTTAAATATACTTGTGGCTCCTTCAATGCTCCATCTTGAGTCTTTAAATCTCATCCAAATGCCTACAAACAAAAGAAAAGAGATTAAAGATAAGGCAATTATAATTGGATTAGGTAAATGACTCCTTTTTACCCTTTTATCAGCAAAATGCAATGCATAGTCAATGTAATCGAGAAAGGACAAAAATGCATGCAAAATTAGGGTAAAAGTGTTACAAAAGACCATGAAATACTAAAAAAAAACCATGTAAATATTGGGTTTTATCAATGCTCATTACACAATGTTGATCGAGGTTGATGGTACAGGTAACTCACCTAGACCTAAAGATGTATTAAGAAGACAAAGAGGTCACCTTGAGGACATGAAAATAAATTTAAAGCACTAACATGGATAAAAATTGCAATGAGTGCATCACTTGTAAAAGAAATGAAGCAATTATGCAAGGAAATTTGGCCTATAAAGAGCTTTCAACAACAAGAGGGAAGTGCCCCAATTGTCTTGTGATCAACTTTGCAAAATGCTTGAAGAATGTGGTTATGATGTTGACAAAATACTTAGGACTGTAGTTCAAGCTCCGAGCTCAATAAGGAAGCAAGTGATAATGAAAATGTATTGTGGTTTTCAATAGATGGTCTCTTGACTATTTATTATGACGACTTAAAGTAGATGCTTAAAAATATAGCTTTTGAGCATAATTGATAACTTTCTGTATGCCTTGTCACATGCTTGAGATATTGTATTTGAGCATATATATGGATCATCTGGAGAATGAACACTCTTTCTTTTGTACCAAATATTATCATGACTTTGTAAAAAAAATGGCTTTGAGTATTATTCACTTCTGTATATTTTCTTTACATTGAAAATAAAATACACAGAAATTTAATGGATACAATGAAAAACTTTATACTTGTATATTGACATGGATAATGTAATAATTCGATGGGCTAAAATTGAATTTGTTACATTCATTATTTTTAAATATATTATTATAACAGTTAGATATAAAAATAAACTTTCATTATCTATATATGAGATGAAAGTAGATTTTAATAAATTCTGTAATTTATGTCAGAGTATAAATTAATTAATATAGTATAGAAATATAAAAGTTATTAACTAACATATAAGGGCATAATAGTAAATTAGTTAATATCCCCCTCCCCTTCAAAACCAAACAAAGAATCATTAAGTGTTCCCTTCCCCTCAAGTCAAACCAAAAGGCCCCAGGTTCCACACTTGGGAGCACATGCTATAAGCCTTGATTAGTTGGTTTCCAACATGTTAGTGGGTCAATATCCACCAAAATCTGAATTTTATCTCCTTAGTCAAACGAAGCACGTTTAGAATTAATATTTTAGGCTCAAGCATGGCCCAATTCCTCTTTTAGACTTGGGGTAGTAAATTTTCCATGTTTACCCCTCTCTATCGGTACTGAAATTCTTGGATAAATCCTAAAAATTAATGCTTTATATTTTATAAGTATTTTATGCCTTAATTAGCTTTCTTTTACTTTATGAAATTATTTCTCTAAAGTTTTCAGACCAAACGATAACCTATAACTATTTTTCTTTGAATTTTCGGTACAATAGTCTATAATTCCTAATTTCCTATAAACTAGCTTTAAGGTTATATAGGCCACTTTTGGGGAAAAAAACCTCATCATAAATTATTCGAACTCCCAAAAAAAAACATTTTATAATGTTTCCGCAATTTTTCGACACTGTTAAATAATTTTAATAAATATCTTAATCATTTTATCTTTATGTATACTTAAGACATTTATCTCAACTAGGCTTAAGTGCCTACTTAATTCAAACTTATTTTTTACTTTATTCAAAATTATTTTTGAGATTCTCTGGTCAAAACTTGGGATATTACATTTGAGGCAGTGAATTTACTGTTTTACCAAGTTCTCTATCGATTCTTAATTATCAAATAAATTTCAGAATTTAGTCATAAATAAATCAACTTACTTATTTTTCTAAAACTGGTTTTCACAACTTAATTTATATTTTATTCTTCTTCTAATCGGTCTAATTCACCCATAATAATCACAATCATGTTTTCTACAATATCCTAAATTTTGACCAATATGATATGAAAAGTAATTGAGATTTTGAGAAGCCAATTATAAAAACTTGGACAAATATGAATAAATTTTAGGCCAAAAGTATTTTTTTTAAAAAAATATTTTATTATTAAAAAATTTAAGAAAAATAAGTAAAATTACCCAAAATTTATGTTAATAATTATTTGTTGTACAAGGAGTCAAATTTTAGGGTTAAAAGTTACTTATTGGATATTCCATTTCAGTTTTAAAAAGAAAAAAATGAGGTGTCCATTGGCTCACGCATGCCTCACGCGCGTCAACCCTCAGCTACTCTTCTCTCTCCTGTGCCTCCAGCTAATTTTCCCCCATCATTTCCCCTCAGCTCCCGCGTTCTCTTTCATTCATTCATTCCCATTTTCCTTCGGCTAGCAACAGAGAGACCGAGAGAGCGTGAGACAGGGAGAAAAGAGGAGCTTGTCCTCGGTGCTGTGGTCTAGCCGGAAAAGAGGTCGGAGCTCGCGCACGGTGAAGGATCTCAGCAAGGTAACCTTGCTCCTTTCATCTCCTTCTCCGAGTCCGTTTTTATGGCTGGGTCTTGAGCTGTGAATAGTGACAAAATAGAGATTAAATGGAGGAGCTTCGTTGATTTGCTTAAATGCGTGTCTGAGGTCGTGTTTTCTGTGAGCTCTGTGAGTTGAATCAAACTGTGTGAGCTGTTTCTTGTTCAAGCTGAGGTCTGTAGGTATATACGTGCACTGTTTATGCGAATTCTGAGCTGTAATTTCTTGGCTTGATGATGAAAGCTGGTATGTGGGAAATATAGATATACACGTTGGAATTGGAATTTTGCTGTTGCATGTCCGTTTTGTAGCTGGCTTGGATGTACCTACAAGCTTGAAATTTTTGCTAGGAAAATGGGGTCTCGGTTTCGAAATCTGATGGAGAAAGGGAACAAATATATATACACGCGTGGGCCTGTGAGTAAATATATATGTATGCGTAACTGAGGAAGTATATGTGTATATATATATAGATACACAAATACCTTGGTTTTGAAATGGAGAGTATGTGTGTGTATGAGCCCGTGGATGTGGCCATACGAATACATGCATATGTGCTCTGTGATTTGGGGATCGGAATTCAAAAAAGAAGCTTTTACCAATTAAAGGAAATTTTTTCAAGATGTTGGGAGACATATACATATACACACGCGTGTAGTTCTATGAATATGTGTGTGTGTGTGTGTAATTATGTGAAACTGGAATTTTGACTATGAGCTAAAGGTGTTTTGCTGGAATGGTTCTAATCTTTGGGATTTTAAGTGGAATTTTGAAACGGTTCATGAGGGTGGAACCTAACAACCATGCTACCATTATGGGTTCCTATAGTGATAAAATAGTAGCTCAAAGTGTTAAAGTAAGGAGGATTGCATAATGACTTCCTTGTATGTTTGGCTAAAATTAAGTAATGAAAGGAAGCTATCAAAGAGGGATTTAAAGTGATTATTTGAATTTAAACCTACTATTTGGTTAAGTTGGACAAATAGTTAAGAAAATAATGTAGATTGATAGAAATGAGGTTAGGAGAGAAGAATGAGTTAAATAAGACTCGATAGACGTATAATCAACATTATATGTGCGCATTTCTCTTTGGGATTCGACATTTGCTTGAGCACTCCGAGGAGTTCTGGAAGAAGCATTGCTAAAGGAGGTAACGGTAATCAAAAGGAAACAGGTAGAAAATTTTTTATCCTATTATCATATATTTAATTTTGCATGCTTGTTTATGTCGTATGTGTTATCCGTACTGAGATACGCGGATCGATTCTGTGATGGAATGATTGTATGCTCTTAATAGAGTGGTACTTGTGAAATAGAATACGGATATTACTTTGAAAGCTTTGCAGAATAGCCGGTTCTGAGAAGGAACGGTTATTCAGATGCTCAGTGATTGAGTGGTACCAAGTAAGGGTATGGAATTGCATGTTATGCAATTTGTTATTGTTCATGGCCATGAGATGTGCAAAGCTATTGAGGGAGATCCTCATGATTTGATGTGCAAAGTGTTGAGGGAGATCCTCATGATGTGATATATTGCGTATAAATGCCGTATGAACATGTGGCTTATTTTTATATGATTTTGAATTTTATATATGAATATTTGATAAGTTTTGGTTTCTACGGAAATTTTTGAATCTCACCCTCCCGTTCCAATAAATACAGCTAAGGTGAGTAACTCAAAGGGTAAGGAGTTGGTGACTAGGAAAGCTTAGAAGTTGAGAAGGTTGGATGGTGAAATGAAAATGAAAGAAAACCCCCATTTCCCCCTTTTTTACATATTAAGTTTGGTTTTGGATTCAGTAGTTACGAATTTTATTTTGGTATAAGCCTGGATGGCTTAGTGGATATGTATATAATTGTATAAAGCATGCATATAGTAAAATCTAAAACTGAATGTGGTTGTGAGAGACATATCTCTTCACAAAGTACAGGTAAAGGCTATCCATGATGGGTAACCAATAGTTTTGGAAAAATTATTATAAGTAAATGGATTTTGGGAACAATTTTAAGGGAAAAAATGTTTTTAAACTATAGATAATGAGTATAAACCCAGGATCAAACCTAGCTTTTTGGATTCGATTGGGAAAGACATCTTTATATAAAAGTTGTATTAGAAAGTATAAAATT
Organism: Vachellia collinsii; assembly: GCA_006871305.1. Taxonomy (NCBI): domain Eukaryota; kingdom Viridiplantae; phylum Streptophyta; class Magnoliopsida; order Fabales; family Fabaceae; genus Vachellia; species Vachellia collinsii. Next base: position 1,327 of record QFDD01002930.1, on the reverse strand, counting down.
ATTCAGAAAATCCCATTCTAACACATTGACATAAAAAGAGGTGTGGCATTTTCTCTTTTTGAGTTCATGGCGGGTAGTCTTCTCTTTCTCTAAAATTTGGATTTTAAATAAATCTCTCCATATTTCATCCCTAAATACAATTATCCCATTTTAATAATATATTTTATAATATAGACATGTTAATTTTTAAAAAAATAAAATATGGATATTGTTTTCATTTTTTCAACAATTCGGAAATAAAATGTATATATATGAATAACTATTTATTAATATACAATAGAAATGAGCCAAGTAGGTCTAGGTAGACAATCAAAATGAGTCAGTTTTATTTGTTTTACAAATTATCATTTAACTCTTAAACCTTGGAAAAATATGAAAATCTTAAACTCTAAGAAAACAAGTCTTATTGTAAAAATTAAAAACACAGTTCTTAAAGGAACATACATAGAGAGCTATGACCCAATTGTAAAGGAAATGATATAGCGAAGTAAGGAGTTGCACTAGTAGCCATCAAATTTTATTATTCAAACTTCCATCTCTCTGTTTTTTTTTTACCATAACTTTCATCTCTTTCACTACCTATCAATATATCTCTTCAAAAAAAAAAATTCCAGTGTCTCAAATTTTAACCATGTTACAAAGTTGATGACTATTTAATGAATGAGGAATGTAAAGATAAGTAGTATGATGGAATTCTTTTTTTTTTTAATAACATGTATTCTTTTATTAAAGACGATCATGTTTAATGTACTATTGTCTACCAAACATAGATATATCTCTTAACAAATATTTAAATTTGAATTCATTACATTGTGAAAGATTAGTTCTTTACGCTGAACCCAACCCCTATTGGCAGTATAAAAAATTCAAAACGTGCAACTTGGTTTTTCCAACAGGACTTCTCAGTTATTACATTTACATGCAATGGTCTCAATCAAGATCTGGAAGAAGTAAATGCAATTTTTTCTCCACATTTCTTAAATATATTGGGATGATAATAAGAAAGATATTTTTTGTGCGTAAGCAAGAAAGATATTTAAATCCCCCCGGGATGCATGAATCATGCTTAAATAGATTATTTTCGTTGTTTATTATGCTTAATAAATTCAAAAATATTACTTTTTGAATTTGATTCTAGTAACATATAGTATAAGTATATAACTAATAACGTCATTTACTCTCATACACCCGGTGCATACAAATGATATGGTGCAGCCAATACACGCAAGAATTTCTCATCTATCTTATGTTATTTTTACTTACAAAAGTGACCTCGGAATGAGGATATGTTTGTTGGCAAAAAAAAAGAAAGAAAGAATGAGGATAT
>QFDD01002929.1:0-24878 GCA_006871305.1 Vachellia collinsii | reverse complement strand
TTGTTGTTGTTTTACTTAGGTACATCTGCTTGTTGTTGTTTTACTTAGGTACATCTGCAACAAAAGATTAAGCAAGAATCTGAGCAATTTAGGCAATGGAAAGCTTCACGTGAAAAGGAAGTTCTCCAGGTAAATGTAACTTTTACGAGTTTCATTTCTAGGTGTTTTAGTCAGTCATGATAGTGACATTCTTATATGCATTTGAATAAATCACCAGCTTAAGAAAGAAGGGAGGAGGACTGAATACGAGATGCACAAGCTGTTAGCATTGAATCAGAGACAAAAGATGGTGAGTTGGAGTCAAATTCATTCTCTTATATGATTCATTTGGATTCTGCTTATTCCCAACATTTATATGTGTATGTATTATATATTTTAAATGTATACTTGTTCCAGGTATTGCAAAGGAAGACAGAAGAAGCTTCCATGGCTACAAAAAGGCTAAAAGAACTCTTGGAATCTCGAAAGGCTTCATCACGGGAAGCTACTGGTAGGAAATTTTGTGATGAAAGCACCCCCCCCCCCCAAAACCCCCCCTTTCCTTCTACTTTTAAAGCCCACTATTGGTCTGTTACATGTAGGTGGTGGAGGTGCAAATGGCCCTGGAGTTCAGGTACTTTATGACACATGCACACAAGGATTAAATTGCCTCTGAAACATTGATTAGAACTTGGAATTTTTGTGAATATTAGTAGAGTTATTAGAGGCATCATAATGTATAGCTTATTATGGAAAGACAGGTAACGATGGATGTTTTTGAGTTTTAGATAGCTTCTGATTGCCTGTTTGCTTTTTATTTGAAGGCTTTAATGCAATTAATCGAGCATGAGCTTGAAGTCACTGTCAGAGTATATGAAGTACGTGCAGAATACGAGCGTCAAATGGAAGAGTATGTTTTAGTTTCTGTTTCAAGATTCTTTGAAAAACGAGACCTTGCGAATGAGTACTGGGTCATTTTCTTTTTATCCAAATGTTGGATCATGATAGAGTAGAATGACGGTGTTTGATTTATGTAGCTGACTCCAACCAGTGGAACAAGGTTTTGTTGTTAGCTGCAACATGTTTGATCATTTGTTTTTTGCTTTTTTCACTTTCAGGAGGGCTAATATGGCCAAGGAGATCAGTAGGTTAAAGGAAGATAATGATATCCTGAAGCAAAACGATACAAGGTATTAACGTGGCAGTTATCTATTTCTTTGGTTAATTGATGATTGTACAATTTGGTGGTTTTTCTGTGGCAATATGTGATTTTTACAACCACTGTTCGTTGATGTAGTGATTGTGTCTCAATGTCTCCCGGTGCAAGAAAGTCAAGGATTTTTGCTCTTGAAAACATGCTTGCTTCTTCTTCTACAACCCTCGTGTCTATGGCATCTCAGTTATCAGAGGCAGAAGAGCGTGAACGTGTTTTTGGTGGTAAAGGACGCTGGAGCCAAGTCCGTTCTCTCGTTGACGCCAAGAATTTGATGAATTATTTGTTCAATTTGGCATCTTCCTCCAGGTTTTTACTGCTATTCATTACTCAGCATACCCTCCATGATGTAAATTTGACTCCTACAGATTTAAAAAACGATACTATATTGCAATTTTAGTTTCGTGTGGAGCAACTCTAGTATTGCTTTTTGTGATATGTTTGGTTTTTGTTTTTCTGTTATCCTTTTCTCAGGTGTTTATTGCGAGATAGAGAAGTTGCTTGTAGGGAGAAGGACTTAGAAATCAGAGATCTAAAAGAGAAAGTCGTTAGCCTAAGCTGTTCACTTCGTCAGATGGAAATGCAGAAAGCTGAACTTCTTCGTCAGGTGAAGTTGCAGGTTAGTATGTTTGGTATTACGAGTGCCTTTTCTAAACACTTCATGTGAATACTGTGAATTACATGTAAGCTTTATGTCTACTAACTGTGCAATAGAAACTAAGGTCCGGTCAAAAATATTGTTGTAATATTTCTCTTTACCAAATATGTTCAACCATTAAAAATAAACATAAAAATCCGCTCCTTCAGTCTTTTGACTTTCTAATTATCACTGTTTTCTTTGCCTCCTTTTGATTCTTACCGAATAATTTGAGCCGAATGACAGGGTGTAGCTTTAAAGCAATACTCTGAATCTGAAGGGAATTCAAGAATTTCTAACAATGTCGGAGGGCATAAGTATGACCTACGCAAACCGGTATACTCCTAATTCACACAACTCTCTTGTTCTAATGGATTGTTCGTTGGTCGTCAATTAATCATCTGTAACTTATCCTTATTTCAGGAAAATCGTCGATCTACTTTTTTTCTTGAAGACATGGATATATCTATATCTGACGTGGATTCAGACGATTATGATGTGGGTGTCGAGGCAACAGATGATGACTGGATTGAATCAGGAAAATTAAGGGTTAGGAAGAGGAATTCCAGAAGTGGACGATCAAGCTGGGAGAATAGCCAGTCAAGTAATGAAACTTCAAATGTGCATGAAAATTTGAGAGAACTTTCAGATGCCTCTGGCGAAGGAGATATTTGCTGCACCTGTTCGAAATCCTCATTTTGCAAAACATCAAAATGCCAGTGTAGATCAACGGGCAACATTTGTAGGAGGTCTTGTGGTTGTTTGGAAACAAAGTGTGCCAACAGAATATTAACCTTGAACCCAGATCCAGCTCAATCAGAAATGGAAATGGTTAAAGTTACCGGCAATGGTTTTAATGGTGATGAAGCAGACAGAAACCTTGCCACTCAGGGTGCAGAGTTACTTCAGAGTGCACTAGTAAAAAATACAAATAGTGATCATGGGCCAAGAAAGGCTCTCGCCGACATAGGAAATACGGTACCGGGCTTCATTTACTATTTTTCATTTAACTTTTAAATGCATGGAAACAATAATTAGCCAATATTTAGGTTGCTTTTTTGACCATTACAGCTTATATATCCTTTGCAGGAGAAATCCCATGGCCAGAGGCCTAATCAGAGGAAGAAATGGCGCAAGTCCACGATACTTCTTGTTTCAGATCCACCCCCTCAACCACAGCCTGAGAATTCTGAAGTAGCCCCTGGGAAACAAAATAACAGCACTAGCGAGGCAAATGATTCTGTGAACTCACGTCCACCAAACGTCCCATTATCTAGACCAGAAAATGCTGCCGTCGCTCCTAGGGCCGAGGGGGGTTTTACGGAGGCGGATATAACTTTGAAAATTCCACGGGCCATGCGAAAGGCGGCGCCGTCATCGAATGCTGGTGCTCCCTTGTGGGACAGGAATGCTGGTAGGCCAGAAGAGTCTATCACAACAAAGAAAGAGTCCGATGCTGTTGACTCTAGAAGTCCGATCCGGCCCAGAAGAACATCGGAGAAAGAGAACCATGGGCGTTAATTTTAAATGCAGTATATTCTTTTTGTGCCCCGTTAGCCATGTTTATACTCAAACGCTACAATTTATGACAAGTCTGTTGAAGAGGGTCCGTGGTCTGAGTTGACCAGGATAAAAATTGATGATCACTGTTTGCTTCAGTGAGCAAGGAGATGAATTGCTCAGCCCTTTTTTTAAGAAGACTTGTGGGCATTTTGCCTTTTCTAAAGCTGCTTTTTACGCGGTAAGCTATCCAGGGTGAAATTGGTCAGAGTCTCTTGCGGTTAGAAGGGTCAGTGCCTGTTCAAATTAAAAGTGAAACCAGGCTACTTTTCTAGTGATTTAGGAGATAAGTATATTTTTTGTCCCCCATCAATTTTTAAATAATTAATAATTTACTAATTTCATTTAACATTGGACTTTAAAATTGTCAAATTAAAATGTGTTTAATTCAAATAATTTAAATCATGTATATAAAACAATAAGGTGTTTATCAATTAAAAAATAAACAATAACGATGAATTGATTATAATATGAAATCATATTTCATATTATTTATAAGCCTTTTTTGGCCAATACATATTATTTATAAGTTATCAATGGTAGAACTTACTTCAATTTAGTGTGACGCATAAGCCCTATGGTTTAGTTATGTGATTTTTTAATAAAATAAAGGATCACATGGAAAAGTAAAAAGAAAAATAAATTATCACACCTTAAATCGCACCGGGCTCTTTTTTTAATATCCTTCCTAGTTCATCCTTATCATCCAATTTGTTTACTTCGACAATTCCAATTCTAATGCCCTCAGTTTGAACTTGATAGACCCAACAAGAAGCACCCGTTGAATAATCTAAGGTCACACAATGGCAATACATGCAAAAATATCTGCAATAGTTAAAAATAATAATTAAGTTTTTAACAAACAAAAAAGAAAGTGCAAAACCATCTTATTCCAATATGACGTGGATAACCTTGGATTTGGATGAGACAGTAAGAAGGACACTTTGTCTGTTCAGGTCACAGCCTCCTTCTTAGAAAGCCTAATATTGTCCACCTCCCAAAAAATAAAAGGAAGAAGAAAATAGCACCCTATCTCTGACCACTGACTTCCATTCTAAGATCTGTTTAAGACTTGGACTAAATCGCAGAAAGGAGTAAAAATTTTAGACGTTAGGCTATATTAATTCTAAATTAGAAAATTTGTGACCGCGAAGAATTGTGGCTGATAACCGAGAGGGCATCCGACGTTGCAACGTGTCAGTGTTTGATTGATTGGTTTTAATAAAGTTGGCTCCCCGGGATATACTTCCACGCGGTGATTTGTTGCTTGCGCTGCGCATTCTTGAATTTTTGTGCGTGAGATTATTGGATTAGCCTGAAACAATCCAACGGTTTTCGAACATGCCACGTATGATTTCTAGTTATTCAACGGCATCTGGCAGCCGTTTAGAAGTTTAGCCTCCTCTCTTTCTCCCCTCATCGCCCTGTGGCTGGCTCCAAACGTCACACATACAGCTCACGGGAGATTCCGATTGGGCTATGCTTGTAGTAGAATACAAAGAACTCTGTGGGTGCGAAGGTATATTGGTTTCTATATATCTTTCTCTTTGAATAACAGTTTTCCTATCCTATGAATCTTCGCCCCAAATTCGAAATTTCATAGACAAGGCAGCTGTTTAATCCTTGCCGTTTGCGCTTTGGTTTTCTTTCTGTTCAAGTTGTTTCCGGCATCGAAACAAAGAAGTTCACGATGCTATTATTTTCTGTGAGATGAGATTTTTTTTTTTTTTTTGTGGTTGATGATGAGCTGAGAAAATTTTGAGACGTAATATGTTTGTATGTTATAATCAATCAACCTCTTATTTGAAACCTGAGCTAAATGTCACGATTTGGTTTGGTCATCGTGATAGTTCCGAGTTCCAACAACGATAATTTATTTACAACTTACAACAATTATTGTACGCCTGATTCGTGAACTTTAGTTGTTTCCAAGTTAACAGATTTGCTTTTGCTCTACTTGGTTTTTGCTTTAGAAGTCTCATGACACAGGCTATTTGTCTGGCTACATTGTGATATATCTGAGTTTCTTTTCTTTTCCGTGATTTTCTTTCTTTTTTTCAAATAAATTAGTTATGCATGTAGGATCGTTATGGTTTTGGGATAAATAAATTCCCTGTATACTCAAATTATAGAGTAGATGCTTGCTGAGAGTTTTGGATTGGACATCCTTATGACCGATAATTCAAAGTGGTGGCTGAAAACACATTTAGTCAGATCAGAAAGATATGAAATTCAACACTTTCTGTTCTGGTGTTTGAAATTTAATCATTGCTAAACATTTTTTGGGTTTGATAGCTAAAGTACTTAAATCATCCAGATGAAAGTGTTGTGGAATATGTTGAGGTTTTCCACCTAGAGCAAGGAAAGCTTTGCTTTTCTTTAAACATGGGATTTTCTAGAAATCTAAGCTGTCAGTATTGTTTTTGCTTCCTATTAGATGCTGTGTTCATTAATCAATGTGCTCATTTCTGTATTGAGTTCACTGATCAGATTTCTTATTCAACAGGTATCCCTAAGTAGAAACGATTGCTTGTCAAATAGATCCTCTGAAAGAATTTTTTTTTTGGTTTATCGGACGAAACTTGGTTCCTTGGAGGGATCATTGGACTAGTATATGGCTGTGGCTTTTACCCATCTCTCGTGGTGGCTGTGGAGTGGAAAATCTCAAAAACCAAGAATCACAAACGGGCCTTCTATAAATTCTTCAGTTGATCCGGGCATGTGGGAATTAGATGCTTTAAGATTTCCTTGGGCAAAGCAGGCAAAAATGGGATCCTCATCAAGGAGGGCAAAGCGCAAATGGCATAATAGAGAAAAGCAGAAAATAGATAGGGAATATGATGTCGTTCTTGTTCCATCTGATGGAGGATGTGTTTCTGATTCTGATTCCGATGGTTCTGACTGGTCTATTGGCTGGCTGGAGCCTCATGGACCTGAGTTTCTAAGTGATGATGAACCTGATAAAAGTTTTGCCGTCCTGGTCCCCTGTTATGGACACCAATATGTTGGCATAGTGGAGGACCCCAAAAGCAACATACTGAGCGCTGTTGGGAACTTTCCAGATAGTTATTCAGATGGTAAGAGCAATGTCGTTAACTTCTATGAAAATTCCCTTGAATCTTATCAAGAATATGTTATCTTGTTATTATCTTTATTACTATTTCATTTTGCATTTAATATTATATGCTTTATTGTTATTCCCTCGGATCTTATTAAGGAGGTTACTCTTTTCTGTTTTAATCGAGGATATGCCCTTATATCTATAAAGAGAGATATTTGCGTAGGTAATAATGTGAGTTGTGATCATCTATATTGAAGCTGCAGGTGTTGTCATGATTAGAAATTGTTGGTGTAATTCCTAATCCTTTCCTAGTCTGATATATTCATAACCTTTGGCTCTTATAGTTTTGTAAAATGATCTGATAAATTTTCTTATGTTAATTCAACGTAACATGTAAACCGAAGCCTTGGTTACTGCAGTATCTAAAGACAATTGTTTTTCCCCCCCCTGAAAACCTATTTCCAAATCATTGGTGTGGTTGATAGGACTGGAATTGTGATGGCAGTTGGTACATCTGTATTACTAGTTTACCTTCAGTGTGGTAATAACTAGCAGTAATTCATAATACAAAGATGTATATCTGTAGCTATTTGTCGTTACAGATTTATGTTTTTTTGTGACCGGACAAGTTGAGGTTTATGCTTTTTGCTTGTATTTGCAGAAAGCAAGAAATATGTGGAAAACTGGCTCTCCTCTCTTCGAAAGAGCTGATGCATAAATACTCATGCCTGTAATTTCGCACTATGGAGGCGCCTCTATAACCGCTGCTTTCTTTCTTTGAGAAAATTGTGTTGTGGTCTGGACCAGTAAACAATTGTATGATAATGTAAAAATTGTAAAAAAGGAAAGAGGAAGTAAACAAAACAGCTGGGTTGAGATGTAATGGCAGGGTAATGTTCGTCAACTTGGTTCGAGGCTGGTACAATTTACGAGAAGATTTGATGATTCGCTGCCGTTTCGGTCTCTGCCTCCAAGTCAAACACGAAACGTTTGTCTCTGCCGAAAATGAAAATTAGTGAGAAATGGAAGACTGCATGTTGAATGAACTGTGTGGATATGGAGCTTGCTATTCTTTGATGTAAATACTGTGTGTGTGTGTGTGTGTGTGTGATTTGTTTGTGAGCTTAGCCTCGTTGTGGATAATTGTACATAAAATGTGTATAGATAACATCAATGTACTCATTGTGTTTGTGCTTCTGGGGAGAGCACTGTACTTCTGAATCATGAAATAGCAAGTTTATCGTAGTATTTTGCTTTGAGAATTTATTGTCCTTGCATCAGGAAAATATCGTGTTCACTATCTTATTGAGGCTGTGATTGGAAGTTTGATCAGTCATTAGTTATATTTACCATCTGATGCTAAATGCAAAATCTCCTTCGTAATGCAAGCACTTTGTATTATAAAATCTCGTTTATACTATATATTAAATTTTTAATGTAAAAAAACTTATTTTTGGTTGGGAAGCATTCTATGGTACTAATCTATATAGGATTTCATTGGTGTTGTTAATTTAAAGTCCTCAATTGCCAGGGTAATTAAATAAATCAAACAAAAAGAAATTTTAAAATATTAGGATATATGTTTTTTTTTTCAAAATGTAAAATACATTTACTAATTATAACATTACATGACGGAACTTAATGTCATGAATCATGATTATACATATAGATAAAATAATATAATATATCGCAATTAATTTTACGTTTTAATGCTTACGTACGAATTTTACGGGGCTTGCATGGCGTTTTGGTGGGTTGGCAAGTGTTTGTTACAGAAGTCCTCCAATCCAAAATTTAAGCTCTTGAAAGCATCCAGCATCTGTGCATGCGGCGAAGTATCCTCCTCTCCATGTCTGCTTCATAAGACCCCATTTTCACCAACCTGCCTTTCTTTTCCGATCAGACTTTTTTTCTGCCTCCATGATCAGGAAAACCGCAGCTGTTCTCTGATTGCGTATTTTGTATGCATTTAATTATCTTTGCGTCCTCTTTCTCTCTCTCATTCGTCGTCATTGTCAAGGTTTTTAATTCAATGGGTTGAAAGTTTTTTATTGCAATCCCAAGAGGACGATGTTGCAAAGGGCGGCAAGCAATGCATATTCATGGTGGTGGGCAAGCCACGTCCGGACAAAGCAATCGAAATGGCTCGAACAATGTCTCCAAGGCACGTCGGATAAGTATCTGCAGATTTTTTTTTTCCTGCCTCTTTGGATTTAATTACCTAGACAACCAATCTATATGATTCTCCATTCTTGTTGTTTCACAAAAAAAATCAGACGATTTTAAGGATTACCCTCATTCACGTTGTCTCTTGATTTCAATTAGTCCGGTTACTTGAGTTCATCAGATTCTTCTAACAAATTGCCTGAGTTGTTATCTCTGAAGTCTTAACAATATAATGAAGTATTGACGGAGATGATGCCTGGGAAGTGGAATTGATAGACTACTAAGAAGATATAATAGCATATATTGTCGTATCAATCAACTTGTTTGGGTTCATTGGCCCTTCTCTTTCTTATTGCCAATATATAAATGGTATCTGAATAAAATTATTAATACACATGCACTAATAACAGATATGGAGGAGAAGGTCGCAGAGACCCTTCAAATCCTTGAAGATGACGGGGATTCGTTTGCTCGACGGGCAGAAATGTACTACGAGAAGAGGCCTGAACTTGTATGTTTCGTGGAGGAGACTTTCAGGGCGTACAGAGCATTAGCAGAGAGATATGATCATCTATCAAGAGAACTCCAAAGTGCCAACCGCACAATTGCTAGTGTTTTCCCAGACCAAGTTCAGTATTCAGGGGAAGATTATGAAGGTAGCCCAAGAACCCCGGTACCCAAACCCGGAGTTCCTGAAGCTTCTAGAAGGCGAAAGAAAGATTTTATAAGCCCTTCCGTGCTAATTTCAAGGAAAGGGCCGCCTATGAAGACTGCTAGCTCTGTTAGACTAGCGACAATTTCAAGTTCTGAACTGACCATGGGTGAAGCACTTACAGAAATTGACAGGCTGCAGAAAGAAATTTTGGGGCTACAAACTGAGAAAGAGTTTGTGAGGAGCTTGTATGAACGTTCCTATGATAAGTATTGGGAAATTGAGAACCAGATCACAGAAATGCAAAAGAGAGTTTGTAGCCTGCAGGATGAGTTTGGCGTTGGTACGGTCATCGAAGATCAAGAGGCGCGAACTTTGATGGCAGAAACTGCTCTGAAATCATGCCATGAGACTTTGGTTAAGTTGCAAGAAGTTCAGGAGAAAGCATCTGAGGAGGCTAAAGCAGAATACCGAAAGGTTAAGGAAGCCCATGAAGAGTTTGAGATCCTTAGAGATCAATTTCTTTCTAAACATGGGAGCTACCTAGACTCAGACGATCACGGGGATAAATATGAGAGCAGCAGAAGATCAGAAAAGAAGAGCATGGATGAAGAGATGGAAAGCTTCGAAAAAATGACATGTGATGTGGAACAGATGAGGGAGCAAATTAAGGAACAACTAGAAGTAGATTCAACAAACTCTCTCACTGTAACAGAAATGGCAGAAAGAATCGATGACCTTGTAAATAAGGTTGTTACCCTGGAAACTGCAGTCTCTTCACATACTGCTTTGGTAAGGAGACTGAGATCAGAGACGAGTGAACTTCAGACCAATATACGGAGATTGCAAGAGGACAAGGAAATACTGATAGAAGATTCAGCCAAAATGAAAAAGAAGTTAAAAGAACTGGAGGAAGAGTTAAAGAAAGTTAAAAGTCTCCAACAAAACGTGGAACACCAAAACAATAGCCTCCAAAAACACTTTACTCAGGCTAGATGTAATCTTGAGCATCTCTCTGAAAGATTGCAAGGTGTGAAGCAAGATGAGGAAGTTGAGAACTGGGTGCTCTACAAGGACACAAAAGGCACTCACGAAGGCAAACTTGAAAAGGTGTCTGAAGAGAAGACAACAAAGGAGGAGGAGGAAGATGATGTTGCGGAACTTAATGAAGAGAACAAGTTCAAATTGAACGAAAACGTTGACCTTATGCATGAAGGAATTCAAAATATATTGCAGCAAGATAAGGGTGATTTATCTGACACAGCAAGTAACGTTGACATTGAATCGCATGATGTTGGGATTGGTGTGGAAGAAGATCAACCTAACTGGAGACAAATGTTCATAAATGGGTTAGATGATAGGGAGAAGATATTGTTGGAGGAATACACATTGGTTTTAAGGAACTATGGGGATCTAAGAACGAGGCTAAACGAGGTGGAGAAGAAAAATAAGGACAGTATTTTTGAGCTGTCACATCAGGTAAGGGAATTAAAGAATTCTCTTGTCATGAAGGATACAGAGATAAACTTCTTACGTCATAAGTTGGGCGGTCAAGAAGTGAGTCCAGATGAAACTTCGTTAACTGCGATGACAGAATATGCATATACAACTCAAGAAGGAGACAAAGGACAAGAACCTAAGTTGCAGGACTCCGAAATTTCAACCATCAAGAAGCATGAAGAAAATGTAGAGGAAAACCAGGCTGTTGACAAGCCTAATGCCGTTTTACCCTTCGAACATAAGCTGCGTTCAGATATTGACGATCTGCTGGAGGAGAATCTAGATTTCTGGTTGAGGTTTAGTACTTCGGTTCATCAGATTCAGAAATTCCAAAACTCAATCCAGGACTTACAAGCAGAGTTGGCAACAATAAAGGTTAACAGCAGAGCAGAAGGCAGCTCAAAGCAGTCCATACGCTCTGAAGTTAGGCCTATATTCAGACACCTGAGAGAGATAAGAACTGAGTTATCACTGTGGTTGGAACATAATGCAATATTGCAGGACGAATTGCAGGCTAGAGATTCGTCCTTGAGGAAGATCCTAGATGAAATATCAAGAGCCTCCAACGGAGGATCTGACACAGGGCTAAGCCAGTATCAGGTTGCCAAGTTTCAAGGTGAGATTGTCAACATGAAACAGGAGAACAACAGGGTTGCTAGTGAGCTGCAATCAGGTCTGGGTTTTGTCAAGGAACTGAAGAATGAAGTTGAGAAGACGTTAGTAGCATTGGACCAAGCTTATGGGATTAACAATCAGCCCCCAATGAAACACTCGGCAAGCCGCATGCGAATACCTTTGAGATCTTTCTTATTCGGAGTCAAGTTAAAAAAGCAAAAGCAGTTAAAGCAATCCCTATTCGCGTGTGTGAATCCAATGCAGAATCAATATATTGATATAGCAGCAATTAGTGATTCCCCAATATATGGTGGAAAAGATTAGGTGTTTTTTCCCTACGGGTACAATGGTTTTCTCCCACGATTGGCTCGGTTTCTAACCATGAGATCGCATGTCTTTTATGCAAATTCAGATTTGGTTGTGATGTACTGATGTATTTGTTTCATTTTTTTTCTATTTTAGAATATTCCTAATTTTTTCTTGGGTTGCACTTATTCTACCCAATACTGTATTTTATATAATTTATACTCTATACCATCTACAATTTTAGATAATTCATAGTGTATATCTACCGTAGTTTTGAGAATTCTCAGCCATAAAGGGAAACAAAAAGGAAATTAAGGAGAATCTTATTTATATACTCTGAAAAGAAATTGTTGGGGCTTTAATATTTAATAACAACTACTATTTTGAAACGTATGATTCTAGTTCAAACCTAAAATCAGAAAACCATGAGGCAGATATACCATGTTAATAATTATTTTTTGAATTGAGTTGTGAAGTGTCAATATTTTACTTTTCAAGATATCAAAATGTCATTCTCCCAGGAATATTCTTGGCCGTGTTTCATAAAATCATAGGAGGAGCTTTCCTTTTTTTTTTAGGTAACAGGAGCTATTTTAGGTTTTAGCAGGTAGGAGCATTTTACCGCCAATCTTTGGTCTTATGCCCTCCGATCGAGTCGCATGATGGGTGGATCGAAAGAACTTTGCGCAGGTTTAATGTTTCTATTTTTTTATGACCAGAGATTGTTTCTTGATTTTCTTTTCAACTTGTTCTCTGGACTTTCCACCAAAGAGAGGTAACTAATTCGAACACGGTACATGAGACTCATGATTTGACCACACAAAGCATCTCGGGGATCGTTACTTTTGACCGACTTCTTTTTCCTGTCAACCTGATCAGAATCATTCATTAGCACTACCACGACCATAGAACCAGCTCAGCGAATTGTTTTTTTTTTTCGGGTACAAAAGCTAAGGGAATTTTAAGGCTACCCAGCAAATGGAAATCGAGAACGAACGGCCCGATCAAAGTTTCTATCCACGTTCGTCAATCTTTTACAGGATGGAATATATGTGGAATAAGATACGATTAAAAACTCATTTCTTTTTCTTTTTTTCTGTTTGCCAGAGATTAAAAACTCATTTCAGTCCTTAGATTGGAATACGATGTGGAATCATGCGTCCGACATACTGGGATATTGCTGAGATAAAAAGAATATAACATTATATGATTATGAGACACAATACAAGAATATACATGAGCTTTATCGACTAGTTTCGCCAAACTCAATTATTCATGGCTCTTGCAACCGGTGTTGGCCTATTCGAGATTACCTACTATTTAGTACAGGCAACCCTAATTCGGACAAGGTATAACCTATAACGATAAGATAGAAATGGGGGAAAAAATGAAAAATAAAGAAGACAGGTCCAGAAAATCATTTCATTTTCTCAAGAAAACCTTTAGCCTCCATCATGAGTATCCTACAACTCCTTAGACTACTTTGGGGAATCTTGAATTCAATGCACCGATAAGCAAGGATACTACACTTCCAAACCGACAAACAATCAGAAAAATCACCAGACATCTCTAAGGTATCGTCCATCCGTTTGGAGTTTTTTCACAATCGCCTCTGCCTCGGATGAGTCCACATTTTCCTGAAATTTAATTAAAGACAAGGTTTGCTTCAGTAAGTACTAATTACACAGAAAGAATAATGAGGGTCAGAAAAGGAGGAGGAGGTGGAGGATGAAGAGAATCTGCACCTGCTGCTGGACAATGGTATGTAGAGTCCTATGAACATCTCTGGCCATACCCTTAGCATCACCACAGACATAAAGATAACCTCCCGGAGAAATCAGACTCCACAAATCGGCTGCCTGCACGTGGAAAAAAAATCATGAAATAAACTATTCTTATCAGTGGCATTTGTTCCCTTCCAGGATGCTATCGGCACTTACTTTATCCATCATCTTGTGTTGAACATATTCCTTGTCAGGTCCCTCCCTAGAGAATGCGACAATCAACTCTGATAGAGCACCTTGTTCGACAAAATTCTTCAACTCATCTTCATAAATAAAATCCTATGGACCAATGTTAACAAGAAAATTACACATCCTTCTAAAACTCCCCAGGGATTGAGGGTAAACTAACAATTAACTTACCATTCGACGATTCCTACACCCAAAAAAGAGTAATGCAGGACCGAGTTGAAAACCGTCCTCTTTGAGAGCCATCCTTTCCTGGATAAATAAAAAATAAAGGACGACTCAAGAATAAGTACAGTCTAAGTACACACCAGATTCTAATTTGTCTCCCATCCTTCACTTTCCATATGTTCCGGTTACACTCTCTCCAATTTTCCCCCCTAATTTATTCCACAATTTTCAATATCTTCCCTTAATTTAGAGAACTGTGCAAATCCATACTACATTCATACCTGTAAGAAACCCCTAAAAGGTGCCAGGCCAGTACCAGGTCCAACCATTATTATAGGAATTGAATGATCAGTTGGTAACTTGAAATTTGATGGTCTTATAAAAATAGGTGACCAGCTACAGTCAGAACTTTTCTCCAAGGGAATGGCATTCTGAGAATATTCGACATAGCTCTAAGTTAGGCAAGACATAGCATGATCCAGCATTGCACAAAGTGGGCAAAATAATCAGAAGATAAAAACAAAAGATCTAAGTTTAGACGGGATAAGCCCATCTGTAACAAACTGCTACCTTCATCCAGGTTGAACATACTCCTTTGTGGATTCTACCAGTGGGAGTTGGACCATAAACCAAGGCACAAGTTACATGTACTCTTTGAGGAGCAAACCTGGAGAATATATGCGGTGCAATGCAGAAATAAGCGGCGAGCTATCTTATAAAGTTTATTTCAGATACTTTTAAATTGGTTTAAGATACAAACCTAGGCGATGATGAAATTGAATAATAACGAGGCTGTAACCGAGGGGCTACAGCTGCAAAGAACACACCTAGGGGAGGTTTTGCCGAAGGAAACTCAGCCATTACTTCAAGGAGACTTCTTTGGCTTCCAACCACCCATTTAGAGTACTCATCCTGGAACGTGAAAAATCAATTTCCATCCTAGAAAGGAGGGGGTCAAACTAAACAGCAAGATACAAACAAGTATGAGCAATTTCTCACCTTTCCCTGAGGAGATGATAGGAACTTTAATTTCTCTGCTTCACTGGGCTCAGATGCATGAGCAGCTAAAGCAACTAAAGCAGCCTGAAAGAGGAACACATAACTGTCCAAGCTTAAAAAATCTATAAAGTTGGACATGTCCCTAATAAAACCACTGTTGTAACGAGTAAAACTGATTGTTTACATGATAAGGCAAGAAACATAATGGTAAGCACTTGAATGATCATAAAAAAACCTTTCTAGGAGGGTTCAAGAGATCAGCATAATGTGCCAATGCAGTGCGTAGTGTACAAGGACCAGGGAAAGGAGGCGGCAGAGAACCTCCCAAGGGAGTACCGTCCTCAGTATCAGTGTGAAGAGAAAACAACATATCTAAATCTTTATCCAACAACCTCCCAGCTTCTTCGACTGTCTCATCACAATTTTCAGCATAAACACCAACATGGTCTCCAGTTTCATATCTGGGAAGATCAGATAAAAGTCATCAAACTGGTTACTTCAATTCTGCCATAATCTAGGAACTTGATATGTTGTAACATGTTACTTTCCATGTAATAGGAGTACTGAGCACAACATCAAACCTAAAGGCCTTGTTTCTTCATCAAGAAAATAACAATTCTGTATCTGTAGACAATGCCACTTAGCATCCTACTAGTACATACAATTCAGACTAATAATTTATAGAAGTTTAAGGGTGAATTCAATTTCTAAAAATAATTATTAATAAAAACAAAAAAAATCATAAAAACAATCACTATTATTATCAACCCATGGTTTTGTCATTCATAAGTAAATATGAGGTGGTCAGACTTACGATATTCCAGTCCCCACTATATCAAACTCCAAATGTATGCAAGAACGATCAGACTCAGGTTTGTGAAGCTCTTTTTGAACAGCAACATTGGCCCTTCAAAATGAGAAACAAAAATTCGTTGCAGCCTACAATAGAAAAAAATATCAATAACAGTTATAAATCCAGCACGCAAAACTTCGTGCACCTGCAAGGATGGTGAATGTCAAACACAGCATTCCCATTTGCCATGTTCATATCATTATTATAGCATGATGTGATAGTGGGATCATGAATCACCACTCGATATTCCAGTATAGTGGCTGTATAAGGTGTAGAGACATTATTCGCAGCATCCTCATCTAGAAGCAATTGATCTAACTCAGGCCACACAGATTCCTTCCTGCAAAGAAAAGGCCAACTCATAAAATTTAAAATGCAGAAAGCGGTTGCAACATTTCATTCTTCTCCCCCCCCTCCTTTTCTCTCTCTCTCTCTCTCTCTCTCTCTCTCTCTCTCTCTCTCTCTCTTTTGATAGATAGCAACAACACATTAATACATGAGTAGCAAGAGCAGTAGGGTTAAGCTTACCAAGCCACGAAATCATCTTCAATAGATTGATCATCATCACCTAGTCCAAGAGAAACAAGACGTTTTGCACCTGGGGCAAATACAACTCTACACATAAGGATATTTCACCATAAAGCCAATACTACTCTAACTTCATTAAGCCTTCTATATAAAGTAGCAGCCCATGGCTCATGCTAAGCAAACAGAAAAAGGAAGTTGCTCAATTGATTTGATGCCAATGGCACTGTATAAATCCAATGGGAGAAGTTATACCGCCTAAATACTTACAAGGCCCCAAAAACATTTAGCTGATAAATTACATACCTTGTTCACTAAGTTCTTGATCAACGACCTTAGCTATCTGTTTCAGCAGAATACCATTAGATGATGATAATGATATCAGCCAAGAAAAATTAAAACATCCAAGTTTTACCTTATTAAAATGTTCATATTGCCTATTACCAAGGCCAAAAACACCATATGTGAGATGTTGAAGCCATATCCCCCGCTCATCTTTTCCCTTTAAATTAAGACAAAATATTTGAAACTTCCACATAAGGCACATAAAACCACAAATTGTGATTTACTTAAGGTGTTGATATAACCAAACCTCAGTAAACCATTTGTAAAATCTTGCAGCGTTGTCAGTAGGTTCTCCGTCTCCATAACTGTCATGCAAGGTCCAAATATCAAATGAACGGTACATTTCAAAAAGCCATATTCATTTCACCATTTTTATGAAAAAAATCTTACGTAGCCAACATGAAAAACACGAGGGTCTCTTTCTTAAGTTTTTCCCCGTATAGATCATCATCTGCTGCATAGTCATCCTAGTTAAGATTAAATACACCAGAAACCTTGAGTCAAACAAATAGTTTAAGGCAGCAAGTTCTAATAGAATAGAACACCATGCGAAAATTCTTTAAGTGAATGAAAAATAAATCATGGGGTCCATAAATGAATGACCATAATGGTAGTGTGCCCTGATCCAACTTACCAGGTCAACAACTTTGACCAATGCTTTCTCATACCTGGCCTTAATCTCCTCTGCCATAGCCTATCAAGAGGATATGGAACAAACAAAAAACCATGGTGGTTAAAAAAGATTGGCAGTAGACTAATAGATAAAATGTTTTTTATTAGAAAACAGATTAAAATTATCTTTGATTTAAGGCAGCTTGATATGAATAACCAGTTCATCACACAGTTAGTCAAGTTTGTAATGCTGTTAACAGACTTCGTGTTGAAGAAGTTAGTTAGAGTTCTGAACTAACCAACTCTTGTATAGTTGTATAAGAGAAGGAAGGTAGTTATGATGGTTAATGCAGTTCTGGATTACTAAATCACTCTCATTCTTTCTTTTTATATTCTCTTTTTCATATCACAATCGCTTTAAGCATGTTGGAAAACGGGGGAAATTAGCATATGCTACAGTTAAACATTTGAACAAGCCATAAACTATAATAATTTCCTAGCACACATTAGCATATGCTACAGTCAAACAACTTTTGAAACAAATTATTGTATTGTTTAATTTTCCAATTCCTATGATCAGCATCCTTGCTTCTTGGTGCTTTTACATGGTGTTTCAAGTAAACGGTAACATGCCACCAATGACAACAAACGTAATATAGGATTGCTCGTCAGTTGTCCTAAAGTAATTTGATTCAGCTTCATTATCCATATCATAGATCAAGGTTAGACGGAGGACACTTGGGGGGGGCATTAAATTAACACACTCTATCCTTCTGCAACTTAAAATTTCATAGACGCCAAAACCATCAGATCAAGGTAGCAAGGTATAAGTTGCAGAAGCTAAAATCAGACAACACCCTATATAACAAACACTTCATGGTTGAAAAAAAGGAGAAAATTTAATTGAATTCTCATACAGGAATATCCCTCCCCCCGCTTCGATCTCAATCAAGAATCAGTATCATATTCCTAACAAGTATGGAGGAAGTGACCTAGCATCTGATTTGCTTAGATGATGATGAAGCAGCATAGACGAGGCTGTAATTGCGATAAATGATAAACAAAAGAACAAAAGAGGATGAGGGGGGGAATCCCAGCGTGTAGAAACAATTTTTAAACATAATCTCGACACAGTACCTTTGCAAAGCCCTCAGCGGTACCAGTCTGAGTACCAAAAAACACAGTGACCTTAGTCTTACCGGAGCTACCGTCAACGTCATCCTCTTCCTCCTTGACCGACAACAAACTCGGCACTGGCACTGGCTTCACCTCCTTGCTCCGATCCGACGATTTTCTCCAAACAAATGCCAACAGTCCAATTATAAGAGCCACTGATGTGGTAACAATGACAACCATCGAATCCGAAACCGAATCACCCAGCGAAATGCCCAACAGGGATTCAAGTGTTCGCACCAAATCAGAAGTCGGAGCCATCGTGATCGATGAGGATCAAATCAAGTCAAACCCGGATTGAACTTGTCGCCAAACACAAATTCAGAATATATGTAGTTATAGGACCAGTTGTTGATCCGGCCCACTCCACGCTCTCTCTCGCACGGTGCGCGAGAGGTTGAGTAAGCCCTAGAAAATGCTGGTGATGGCGCTTGAGGGCGGGTGGAGAAGAGAAAAGAGGACCCACCAGGTGGAGATTGACCAGAGACTTTGGAGCACTTTAGCTGATTCCGATTCGGCTTTGGGCGCGGTCAGAGCGTCCCCGAGTACCAGCAGGCAATATGATGTTGGGACTAGCAAGATTTCGCCCGAGCTGGGGCTTCTATTCTATGCAAGGCATTGACAATTCTCTAAAAAAATAAATTTTGGCAGTTATAATTACCTTTCGATCAAAAGTTAGCTTTGTGCTTCAAAAGAAAAGAAGTTACTTTTGGTTGCCCCATCGTCCCGCCGTATTTTTGGATTGATTCCTCAACTTTTCTCACATGATGTGTTTTTTTCCGTAACCACAAGAAAGCATGGAAAAGAAATCCTACACGACGAGATTGCAAGGTCTAGGTGGCGCGCAACTCAAATGCGTATATTCAACTAGTGCTCATCCTTGGCAAAAAAAAAACTAGTGCTCATCCAACGAGGGAAGAGGCTTCTCTTCGGTCAACACTGCAATCGTGATGTGTTAGACTTTTTAATGAGATGACTTTTAAACATATAAATTAATCTCTATCGTTTAAAATTGATGTGATGTGAATGGTTAAAAATTACGATGATAAACAAAGGATAATGAAGAGAAGCCAAATGCATCCCAAAAGTATCAATAATTTCTCTAAAAACATATCTCAAAATTTCAAGTGGTATAGGTTTTTCTTCTAGTATTGAAATTTTCATCTAAGATTCACACTAAGATGAGAAAAGATAATAAAGATTACAAAACAATACAGAATGGAACAAAAAAAAATGTAATTTCTTAAACAGTCATTTACTATATTTAAGTAAAGATCTACAGTTAAAAATTGAATTTTGCCCTTCCATCTGTCTATTTCTTGAGCTATCAATATAAACTATTATGTTGGAAAATGTACGCTTTCATTCGTATCCCATGTTCGGTGACCGAATGTCTAAATACCTAACCAATGTTGATTAACGATTAGCTTGGTATTCTATGTTTCTAGTGTTTGTCGGTTTAGCTCAACTCGCTCCTCAACTCTGTTTCTTCAAATCAATAAAATTGACATTTCAACTTTAAAATTATGTTCGACTCTCTCTAACTTTCAGTTTGAAGATTTTTTTCACATCTTGTGATAAGAAGGAAATTTGAGTGGAGTACAATTTGTGCAGATCGCAAGGTTAGTGTCTATGAATCATTCCATTCACTGGTCCACTAGAATACCATCTGGATTGTAGTCGTCTTGATCTGATCGAGACCTCGAAGCGAGTGACGTGGATTGTTTTTGGTTTCAGAGAGGCATGGGGCTTCACGTCAATTTGGCCATCTATCTCAGGCCCCAGCCAGCCACATCGTCGAGGGGAAGATTGAGGCTTCACAACAATTAATGGCCAGTCTTGAGGGGTTATGGGAATGCCAGCCAAGGAGGGAAAGGTTCTACGTGGCTAAACGAAATACTCCCGACCAAATTGAAAGCTGTTCGCAACACAAATGCTCAGAGACAAGAACACGAGTCCAAAGCCAGCTTTTTTTTTTTTTGGGGAAAAAAAAAATAAATCACATTCTTTCGTAGGCATTTGATAATTTTAGACTGTTTTGAAGCTTTTGACAGTTCTTTTGGCCTACATCTTTTGTTATCCAATTTTCAAAGTGGCAAGCTTCTTCTATACGGTCGGTACTTTCCACTCTTCTTGATATGACGCAGACTTCCTTATCATAACAGCACACGGGTTAATCGCATTGTTCCTATATGCAAAATGCATTCTTTTGAAGTTCATGTTACATGTAAGTTATAGTTATTTCAGTTAGATCGAGCCACTGTATATTGTATATCCCCTCCTGGATCTGACTTTGTTAAAGGTGTTTCTTCCTGAAAGAAATAGGTTTCTGTGCAACAATCAACTTCAAGAGAATGCACAGATAGTCAAAGACTGCAAATGACCTTAAGCCTAAGAAACACATTTAAAAGCAAACCTCAACAATGGAAATGGTGATAACAGATATGCACTACCAAGTGAGCAAGTGAGGCAAACCAGACATGGGTATTTATGAGAACAAATAAGTGGTCTCATTGTCAAACTATTGTATTGTTGTGATAAGTAGGATGGAGGCTAACTGGTCTCATTATCACTAACATCACAGACATGTTTAAGTGTTTTCTTCTGTCAGTGGATGCCTTTGATCATTATTCTCTGGAAATTGTTGGATTCCGTCGATCCTCAATAAATAGTTTGTTCGGGAGAAAAATAAAATGTCTCGGATTCAACAAGTCATCACTTTTAGCATCTCAAGTCCTTTCATATCATCACAAGTAAACTTCCATCACATATTCAAGGTTTTCCAATGATCAAGCGATCAAACAAGTACATGGGCCTTTAAGATCGTATCTGCATAAAATTCTCATAAGAACGTTCTTATTAACCTAGAACAGAAAAACTAGTCTTGACTGGCACAAAGTTGAGAATTTTACAATTTTACTATGAACCCAATCTGCTTAAGGCCTCCTGAGCCACAGTTGACCAGGGTTCCACCTTGAGAGCCTCCTCGTAAGCCGTCCTGGCTTCCTCTTTCATCTTCTTTGCCTCGTAGCATTGCCCCAACAAACAAAAAGCCTTGAAGTTTTTCGAATTCAGCTTTACCGACTCAATCAAATCCGTCCGAGCCGAATCGACCCGGCCGCGTTCACTCATCGCCATTTTCAATTCAGCCCTCTTCAGGAGCGCGTCCCCTTTCTCTTCAACAGCGAGGGACTTCACGGCAAGAGGAGACAAAGCCATGTCGAGCGAGTCAAGAGCCGAAGTCCTAAAGCCCTGGAGATCAAGAGCCATGGCTTTGAGAAGGTAAGCGGCCGCATCCTTGGGGTCAAGAGAGATAGCTTTCTCCGCTTCGGCTACGGCCTCTTTGGCCAGTGAATTCGAAGCGGATGGAGTCTTGGAGGATCTAGCTCGCGCAAGGTGCTGAGCGCCTTGAACGAAGTGGCGCTTGGCTTGAATATCGGATCGGCTTCGTAGACGGAACTTGGCGAAGAGCTTCCTGGGAATGTCGTGCATATGCAAGAACATAAACACCATGACCAGGATCAGAACAATTTGCAGTCCGAGATCGTGCCACATATAATCTCTCTCATTATTCTCCATCGAATTTTCCACCGGAAGGGGCTCGTCCGAAATCTATCTGAATGATCAGGGCAGAGATCGGCGTTTTGAGTCTTGACGATGCTCTATTTTTGTGCAGCACGAGGTAACTAAAGGCGATGGATTGATTAAGGATTGTTCAACGCTTATAGGAAGCCGTCAAGCAGCCATGTTTGATCGGATTTTTTTCCTTTCGTGCAGTCTGACGCGATTTTCAGTTTTAAAAACAAAAGAAAAATATAGATATAAAACCTGTTTTAGTGCAGAGTCCTGGAGGACTACACAGATGGAAACCCTAATAAATGTGCAGTAGTTGAAGGATGCTTACTGTTTGTTTAGCAGTCCCTCGCTGCAAAAATAATTTCACGTAATTTAAAATAAAATTTCTCTTATATATTTATTTTGTATGGTATAAAATTATTTTTAAAAATTATTCATAAACATACCCTTAATATATATAAACCATTTATCATAGGTAATCTTTTTTTAACCATTGAGTAAGATATGTAATCAATATAAATAGTTAAAACAAAATATCAACACCTCATATTCTTAATATAAAATTTGATTAATTTGTTTAGATATTAAGAAGATAAATTAACATATATAGTTATTATTTTTCTTTAAATTAATTTATCACATAATTTTTTTTATTTTTTTCAAAAAAAAAAAGTCAACTAAAGTACACTTTTGGAAGATAAAAGGGCAATGAAGGGAGAGCATTATGAGTTCAGGTCAAAAATGATCGAATGCATTTATGCTCAACATGGTCTGAATCGTCAAACGCAGACTTGTCAAATAAGCGATTTGACTTTTAAAAAACGGCAAACTTGTTATCATGAGCCATGAGGAAAGAATTACATAACAGTGCCCTTTCACATATTACTCATATTTAAGAAATTATAAATTTTTTTGGGTATTACACAAAATGCGAAGTAAATAATTGTTTATTCTGTACAGTCAACTTTGTAATTATAATGGATTGTTTTGTATATAAACTTGGTCGACCAATTTTTCTTATTAAATTATAAGAAATTAGACCATACTTTTTTTTGGCCAATAATTAAACTACAGTAGTACTTAATTAGAGAGAGTAGCACACTGGCACTTTCACATTGAATTACAAACATGGATAGTGAAAATATTTGACCCCAAGGGACCCATGAAAAGGGTCCAGACCTTGAACTCATTGATAAATACTACTATCCAGGAATCCGAAGTCTCCACAAAAAAACTTCAATTCGTGGGATTTCATTGATTACTTGTTGATTAACACTACGTCTAAGCGTAACAAATTTCGGATATATTATAATGGAGGGGTTCATGCTCCACCCATTTTTATACCCTCAGCTGGAGACTTCAACAACTTCTTCAGCGAATCCACTATGTTACCGAAAGATGGTCGTTTATTAGGGTCACTGTGCATGAGAAACAAAAAAAACAAATCATCAGAGGAAAACAACTGAAGATGTTGCTGATATTGAGAACTATCAAAGAAATATACATATAATTAACACTTACTCTGCCCAACAAGATTCCATGAGAGCGCTAAGTGCGGGGGAGATGTTTGGAGGGATAACAAGCCTCCTATTTTGGAAAGCAACAGCTCCAACCACCTGAGAGTTCACATGACAACGATCCCTTTAATATAATCAACTTGTAAACTTTCAAGACTTCATTTCACCAAGCATGCATTTATTTTAATGAGCCTTACAGATATATGAACTCACGCATTAGTAATTGATTTCACTAAATAGATTTCACCTGGGCAGGACTAAGACCACTCCACGGTTGTTGCATGGTCGCGAGTTCCCACAAGATGACTCCAAAACTATAAACATCAGACTTCTCATTTGAGGGTTCTCCACGAAGGAACTCAGGAGCCATCCACTCGGGCTGAAAATAAAATCAAAAGAGTTACACTCTTATTCAATATCTGTGAAGCAAAAGTTCAGCCTGCAAAAATATTGATAGAATCATAACTTTCAATGTTGAAAGGAATTTGAGGCGATATATATCTAATGATGAGAACGTCGAAGACAAATTAGTAAGTCCAAGTATGTAATGAACACGGGAAGAATGCAGTCTAAATTAAATTTGCACTCCGAAGACCCAATTGGAAATGCACAAGCCATAGACCTAACTCATTGTTGATCAATCATTCAATCATCTTTTAAACATAATTGATCGGCCTTATGCATTCATTGATCTTAATTCTCAACACCATCTGGTATGGGAAAGTAAAAGACTAACAAGAACTAGCACCAGCCGTTACTACAGTTAAATCATGATGCCCTTGTGTGTAGAAGATTAAAAACTAGTTAAACGCATCCTTTACTTGAAACTATTGAGTCCACAAAACATTCCCCCCCGTAACGGGATCGATACAGAAGTAACCACTATTCTCATTTACAAGAATAGAGAAAAGACTTACTGTTCCAGCAACAGATTTTGATGATATGAAAGTGCTGGCCTTGAATCTTGACAATCCAAAATCGCACACCTGAGCATGAAAAGCTAAAATAAATCATCAACTTGCACAAGATGTCGGAAATTCTTCATAGATGAACCGCTCAATCAAGTTCAGTTTACCTTAACGGTCCAATTTTTGTCCACTAACAAGTTTGGGGATTTGAGATCCCAGTGCAACACCGGAGGGTTAAGGCAGTGGAGATAATTGATTCCTTTAGCCTTTGATCGGAAAAACACACATTTATATAATTTCTATATAATAATTTATGAATGACAACAAACTACATAACACTAATTGATACAAACCACATCTAAAGCCATCCGCAGTTTTCTCCGTTGATCCAGATTTTCTCCAGTTGTGGGTCTATGAATCAGGCGGTATAAACTACCCCTACACCATGTGTACCAGAAAACAGTAATGGTAAGAAATTTAAGCGCCTGTTTGTTTGTTTCCCATTTCTTGTTTTTAAAATTGTTTTATAAAACTACAAATTTA
>QFDD01002928.1:0-14726 GCA_006871305.1 Vachellia collinsii | reverse complement strand
AACTAAATGCACAAAGTACATTTTCACACAACAGAATGACCGACATATAGAGGTTTTCTATTTTTAGTATCTTCAACCCCAGGGGCCGCCAAACTAAATTCTCTACAGGTAACTATACAATTATAGGAGTAAGAAGAATACAAACATAATAGATTTGAAGGTTCAAACTTGAGTGCACTAGGCAGTCAACTTGCTTCTAAAGCAATATCCTGGTTTAGTCCATTGCAGCACATTAATATAACAGAAAGTCCAACAATAACATAAGTTGAATCCAAATTTTTGTGCCAAAGGAAATTCAAGTAAAGCAGACGACAGAAACAAATGCTACCTGGTGAGTTGACATCAATGTCATTTGCGGAGCTATCCTCACTTTTGTAACCTGAATTGGATGGCGAATTTTAAAACAAGGAGAAAAAATGAAGTAAAGAAATATATCGAGTGGCCAAGTAATGTAAACCCATTCTTATTGCTTAGTTAATTTGAACAATATATCTTAAGCCCTTTAGTATAGAACAAAAAAGCTTCAATATACATCCATGCAAGTTAGTTTAATTAAGACCCATTTTGCTCAAGAAATATGCCTTTTAAAATTGATCCTTCACAAAGGTTTGTTTTTAATTTGGTCATTCACGCTTCGAAGTTTGATTGATGTCATCCTTTTATGGATCAGCCATTTGTGAAACTTACAAAAGATTATTAGATGGCACCATAAGTGCGTCTAACCCCAAACTATTTTTTTTTTAATCATTATGCTGTTGATTGTTGCTTCTTTCCTTTTGCATTATTATTACCATCGCTAGCCTGAATAATATCTCTTCCCCTCATACTGCTTCTGTCTCTCTCTCTCTCTCTCTCTCTCTCTCTCTCTCATATCTCCTGTCCTCTTCCCCAAACCTTATCCTCAGTTTTCCCCCAAGATTCAATCTCCTGGACAAATGCTTGTTTAAGTCAATGTACTTTGCACGTGGCAATGCATTATTTGTTACCAATACATATTGGTGTTATTCATGCTGGAAGGAAGCGTCCAAGCTTGAAACTTGTTTTACGCTATCAGTCACTTTAAGGAAAGAGTTCAGAGTAATGTATGATGTTTATATTTTGCCGCAAAAGTATGAGACAGACATTACAGGAAGAGCATGTATTTCCTAAGTTCTTGATGGCATGATATAGAAGTTTACACATTCACATTCAACCATCGTTGTGGAGGCTTTGCAGATTGTTGCGTTGACATTTATTAAGTGTATGCTTTGCCTGATATATGATGAGATGGTTCAGGGCTTCAGGCAGAGGGTCTCTAGCTTGAAATCCTTAAGTTCCAAACTGAAAGTGGAACTTTCCATCCTTTTAAATATTTTCTGCTTGGCTTTTGTTATACAATACTGCTTTAACAGTAGTTGTAAGTAGGTCTTTTTTTCCAGAAGAAGCCTTTAACTTCCTTTCTCTTAACTCCTAAGACACTTGTGACGGAAAAACAACCATCAGACTCTGGATTCAGTTAAGTCCAACTAGTGCACTGAGATGATTGATTATGCAAGTACAACAGAAACTTCTATCTGTGGGTCGGAATCAGACCTCAGAAGGGGAAAAAGAAAGCAAAAATGAGAGGAAGATCAGGAAGAGCTAAAGAGAAAGCCTAATGCAAGAAAAGAATCAGAAAATATTGGTAATATTAAAGGAAGGGAGAATGATCGATCAAGAAGGAAAAGACAAGAAGTAACAAAATATAATAAAATAATAAAAAAAACATAAGTTTAGTGATAGACTCACTTCATCATGAGAACTCAATTGACATTACATGTCATGACTTTTGTTAAAGAACTGTTAAGGATCAAACTGATGATGAAATTTGATGAGGACCACATAAAAAAGACATATCTAAGGCCAAAATAGGGTTTTATTCAACAAAGAATAACAAAGAGGGGATATGATGTACAATTAGAAAGATGAAAGAATCATCAAAATAATAATCGACTAACCAGAGGATGTGGAGCCAGATTCATTATCCTCGTTCACAGCTGGTATTACATGTTCTTCTGATTCTTCAGTGGCTTCAGCTTCCTGGTCAAAGTCTGAGGATGATGAAGATGAATCTGAGGCATCATCCCGATCTCCATGATCAATCTTGTAGAACCGTCTCTTTATCATTTTTACTTTAAGGCTAACTGCAAGACACGGTTAATATTGAGAAATTCAAAATTGTTAAGAGCATACATAATTTGCATTTTACCAAAGTAGTAGTAAAAGGTTAAATGCATCTTATGGTGCTAAAACCCTAAAATGCTTCAGGTGCGTGGCACCAAAGGCAACAAAAAGTGTATGCCCAGGTGAGGAAAGTGTCTAAAATAGGACATAATGCTAAATTAACGTAAATAAATAAATGTAAGCTCGTGATAGCTTTTGAAATGTAAATTAAATATTCAAACATTCAAATTATCAAATAACAAATCTTAATAATCATCAAATGCACTAGTGACGAATATCACAGTTGAAGCACAATAATCATTAAGTCGTTCATAACTCATATATAAAAACCTAAAACATAATTGCATGGTAAAATTTTAAAGTGTGAACATTTATTTTATTTCATTATACCTTATCACTTATTAGATCTTATTGAGCTTGGTTTTATAGTTTCCATATTGTTCATGAAGCCATTCAATTTTAAAATACTTGGGCTGGCCTGCTAAGGCTGTCCCTTCTCCTGCCACCACACTTTTCCTCTCAAGCACCTAAAGTGCACACCTTGAGTGAAGGAAAATATGCCGCAGAGCAAGTTCTTGGTCAAAGCCAATATCTCTTATGGAGCAAGAGGCGTGGGACTTCTTGAGCAACTCAACTCAGCATCTTATGCGTTAAGGTGGGTGCACTTGACTACATTCCATTCCACATAATATCAGTGTGAAATAGAGCAGCAAAAAAGATGCTTATAATCATGCTTGTCACTAACATTACAATGATCGATGAATATAAGATTAATTCAATTAAAAAATCAACACCAAAGACTCGTTTGGTTGTTTTCTGATTTTCTCCATTTCTAGTCGATATACCTAAAAAGATATGATCAAGTTTCTTCAGTCTATCAAAACCCAAAAGGCTTAGTATCAAGACGGAACAATTAGAACCAAGGGCTCATCTAGGTATTTGTTTGTTCCTAATCAATATGAATAAAACATGTTATTATCAGTTCGAACATCATAGTCTTGCTCTGTTTCAAAGACTCAGTGTCTCTCAAATAAGACAAAAGCATCCTATAGTATATATGCATTCAAAAGATTGAAGCATAACTCAGCAATGAAGTTCATCTCGCCGAAAAGATTTTTCCCAGTATGTCAATCCTGTTAGAAGGTTTGATCTTCACGATTTCATAAGAGAATCATAGCTTATACCCTTAAAAAAACTCATCCAAAGAACTGTTCATAGCAGGAGGCTAACAAAGATGTGAATATTCCATAAATGAATAAATTCGTGACCATCAAAATGTCCGCTCAAAAATGGTGAAGCTAATAGGAAGCTTCGAAGCTGGAAGCAAATCGGCGAGTGCCAAAAAGATTTGAACTTCTAAAAAAATAAGTTCTAAGAAAATAAGAAATGAACTATTGCATTCCATGAAAAATGGAGAGAGCGGGGGGAAATAAAGGGTCGCTTACATAGGGGTGGGACGCCGGTGAGGAAGAATCAGAGGCAGCGAGCAGAAGTCGTGGCAGTGGGGAGACGGCTTTTCAAGCTTCGCTTGGAGAAGCGGAAAAGGATTTGCTCCGGAAGCTGTAACCGGGTCGGATTCAGTCCATGGGTTGTGTGTGTGCCTTTTGTTTGGTTTTTTTTTTGGTTATGTTTTTAGGGCCCATTTCTATTGATCTTTTGGGCTTTTAGGCTGTGTCTGATTTGATGGAAGGGAATGAGATGGGAAGGTTTAATGCTAATTTGTTTGATTATGTTGGAGAGAAAAGAAATGAATGAGATTTTAATAATTCTATGTTTGGTTCAAGAGAAGAATGGGAGAGGTAATGATTAATTTATCATTATACCTTTATATTTTAGTTTAATTTTTTTATTTCTATACTATACAAATATTTAAACTTAAACTTCAATAGATATTATAATTTTATTTTTTTAATAATTATTCATTTGTTAAAAAACGTCAACTTTCTTCTTCTAATAATAACATTACATTTTTACATGTAATTATCAAATTAAAATATCAACTCATGTTTTTGATATAAAATTCACTTTGGAAAGGTAAAAAGGACTCTTATTGAGAAAAACAAATATAGTAAAAAGAAAGTAGATTTACCGTGATAAAGACTCTAAAATAAAATGATTTATCACCATAAAAAAAATGAAAATATTTATTTTTTTTCACAGTGTGAACAACTTCATAGACTTAAAAAATCAATGGCTAAGCTTTACATTCTTTTTTAAATAAGAGGAGAGGAGGACATTGTGGTCACAATCAAACTGAAGCCAAACGTGTTTTTATTTTTCACTAAGGATATTCATGGAAATACGACAAAGCTTATGAGAATAAACCAGTCAAGATTTTTAACATCCCTCCAAAAAACTCTAATTTAGAGGGATCCAATATAAGGAGAGGGAAGGGATTGGGGAAGCAAATTTTAACTCCCCTCCCCTCTTAAATTTCAAACCAAATGAGGAAAGGGGTTGTTTTTCATTCCCTTTCATCCCCTTCCCTCCAACCAAATATAGCTTAGGGGTCATAAGTTTCTGGATTAGCAGTGGAACTAACACAAGGGGAAGGAATACCCGTCTAGATTAGTTAGTTTATTGTTATCAGGTGGAACTGGAAGCCTTATCTTTTGTACCAAAAGAAGATGATTATTTTCAACAAAAACAAAAAGAGATGATTATGCAGTTTGGGTGATAAGCATTTATTGTCAAGTACTAAGAATTTTGATATCAATCCTTAACATTTGACTCTTTGTTGGAGAAATTAAATAAACTAATTAACTAATTTATTTATAATTTTTCTTCAAATTACTTTATCTTATTTATAAACTGATATATAATATAATGATACATATAAATATTTTTGAATAATGTTATAATTAAATAATTTTTTAGCTTTTTTATTCTTTCTAAAAAAATGACATCTAACTTTTATATTAAGGACTGAATGTAGTATTAAAATAACATCTATAATATCATTACTAATTAAGTTGGGCTTAACGGAATGTATTAGTTCCTTACAACATGGTAAACCAATGTTTTAATCCATATGAAGAGGTGCCTATGTCTAATACTCAATAGTGCTTTAAACAAGATTGTCTCCAATAGAAATATTTATATACACTAGCAAGAAAAAAAACATCTATAAGTGGGAATCTGGGGCCAAGACTTATTTCAATTAGGGCCAGTTTGCACCATTACAAGTAAAATGATTT
The DNA here is from genome assembly GCA_006871305.1 of Vachellia collinsii. Taxonomy (NCBI): domain Eukaryota; kingdom Viridiplantae; phylum Streptophyta; class Magnoliopsida; order Fabales; family Fabaceae; genus Vachellia; species Vachellia collinsii. Next base: position 9,327 of record QFDD01002928.1, on the reverse strand, counting down.
GTTGTAAAAGAATATAATATTCATGTACTAGGGTCAATGGAATATTATGTTATAGTACAGTACTAAATATCACAATTTGTATTGTAACAATTTGGTTGAGATGTATCTTCCTTAGGTGACATTGAGATTATTCGAATTCATTGTATAAGAAGGTTTCTGTTGGCTATCAATGTCAACTATATGAAACAAGAGAACATGTGGGTTCCTTGCATTGCAATGAGATTGAGTAAATTAATGATAACAGAATTGAATGTGTTATCAAGTTATTCATAAAATCACAACTACTTAATATTTTTATTAAATCAAGTGCTCAAGTTTTAGTCAAACAAATTCCAAAAGAAAAGGGATAATGGAAGAAGGAAGACAACATTTAAAAAGCAGGTGAAGGTGAGAGAAATAATATAATCAGAATGATTCATGAAATAATTCTTCATGATTTTTCTAGCACATACATTTATTGTTTTATTGAAATTAATACTGTTTCAAGTATTGTTGCATACTAAATGTGAACACATCTTTCAACAGAAAATATAAATCATAGTTTCATTTATGTTGTGAGGGATCAATCTGTTTCATGGGATTCAACTTCTGTTAGTCGTCAAAATTCCATATATATGTCTTAACTTCTTCTTTATATATAACCTCCCTTTCTTTTCATGGTGTTAGAATTATGTATATATATCCTATTTTTTTTATGCTGCTTCGTAATATTTCTATTACTCAATATCATTTTGTATTTTTCACAAAAAAAAATTGATTGATGAGAGGTGCATGCATTGATTCCGAATTATCTTCTCCTTTTAGCCACTTTTGCACTGTACTTCATGAACTTAATTCCCCATAATTATATATTATTGTAGCCACTGGCAATGGCATAAAGTTAGCCGCCATAACATTTATTATCAGCATGAAATAGAATTATTTTAAGGTCTTTTAATTTGGGTTAAGCTTGGGCGTCAAATAAAACCTCATGCCCAATCCATTAAAATAGGAGGATAATTAGGTTTAATTACTGAATATATTTCTTGTTGCAGAACTCTGTCTTTGGATCCAATTTCATAGATGGGTCAATTCTTTTTTCCCAGCAAGAAATGCATTAATATATTAAATATTTTTTTTTTAATTTTATGTGATTTAGAAAATATTCACAAATTTTTTATAAAAGTGAAAGAGCTAGCTAAATATTTTTATAAAATCACAAATTTTATATGAAAAGGAGAGAATTAATAATTTGGTTCTCATAATTTACTTGGGTTTTCAATTTGGTCTCCACAATTTTTTTTTTTTGAGTAAATACTGGATATCAATTAAAACATATTAAGACATCATTCAACAATAGTGCAATGCACTATGATCCCTCATCAAATACCGCCTTTGAAAAAGAAGGAGATGGTTGATTAAGGATATCAAAGTTTCATGCCAAATCATGGGCCATCTTGGCTACATGATCCGTAAGAATATTATTGTCTCTAGTCACATGTTGGAATATAACAAACATATTCCTAGAGATTAAAAGCCTACTTCTTCTACCATATTTCTGAAAAGGTGATTATTATCAAATCCTCTCAAAAGCAAATTAACTACTTCAATACAATCAATTACTACATTGATATTCTTGTAGATATGATTACAGCATAAGTACGAACTATAAATAACTCCAATGACTTCTAAAATGGTTGAATGATACATTATACTTTGACTCCAGTAGATCCAAAATAGAGTAGAATGAGCGTTACCGGACTAAGATCACTTTCTTCTCCAAAGAGTTGTTTGCATTTTACAACCCAAATATCCCAACATACGTAACCAAATAGATATACCTAGGGTTTTTTTTTTTGGGTAAATTCCCTTCCCACTTCAAGCTTGAGATTTCATTTCACCCACTCAATATCTTGAACAAAGGAAAACTCATCCCATAAGGAAGGTTTGATTATGAGATCCACCGTTCTCAAGCTTTAATACGATTCCATAGCAAGTACATGGAGTCTTCATCTTTTTTGCAGCTGAATGGGCATCTTGTAGAAACATCAATCCCTTTACCAGCCTTGAGATGAGCTATATGAGTTCTTCCATAAGTGAAAATCCACATAAAAGCTTCGATTTTTTTTTTTTTTTTGAAACAGGGCATCTCCATATGTCCTTTCAAAAGAAGTCTCCACTATGCCAGATACAGGCAAAAAGAAAATGCTACTAGAGGAAACAAAAAAGGACCCATCCGAAGAAATAACTCCCATAGCATTTTAGATTTTATTATAAGTTAATTTCTTATAGATTTGCAAAATTTTCAAGAAAAAAGGTATTTGGTTTTAATTAGGGTATTAAATGTGGGAGATAAAAAAGTAAGATGTTGTGAAGGGGAAAAAAAATATTAAAAGGGGGAGGTAATGATGATTATAGCTCTATATTTGAACCGTTGAAGGAGTACATGAAACTCAGTCATCGCCACGTAGATGATATCTATCAGATATCACAAAAACAAAGTTTGCTTCTTTGAAGGTCCAAACTGTCATTTCCAAGCCAAGCCGCCAGACTCCACCCTCCATAACCAACCACTATCCGCCGCTCCCTGCACCGGTTGTTCCTCCTCCGAATTCGACAGTCCCAACAGCTACCATAAACTCGACTATATAAACCATAATTTACAATTCCTGAATCATGCTCACTAAGCGATAAGCATTCACTCATTAGATCAAGCTCACGAGTCACAAGTGTCCGGTTTCAATGGCGGATTCGATCGACGGCAATGTTCTTGCGGCCAAATCCCTCGCAAAATTTGGTGTTCAGCACATGTTTGGCGTCGTGGGTATCCCAGTGACGTCACTAGCGAATCGCGCAGTCTCTCTGGGTGTTCGATTTCTGGCTTTCCATAATGAGCAATCTGCGGGTTACGCTGCTTCCGCCTATGGCTACCTCACCGGTCAACCTGGGGTATTGCTTACTGTCTCAGGACCTGGTTGTGTTCACGGCCTCGCTGGTCTTTCTAACGCCATGGCTAATGCTTGGCCGATGATCCTGATCTCTGGTTCGTGTGATCAGAAGGATTTCGGTCGTGGCGATTTTCAAGAGCTTGATCAGATTGCAGCCGTGAAACCCTTCTCAAAATTATCCGTCAAGGCTAAGGATATAAGAGAAATTCCCAATTGTATTGCTCAAGTTCTTGATATGGCCGCTTCTGGTCGACCCGGAGGCTGCTATATGGATCTTCCGTCGGACGTGTTGCATCAGAAGGTATCGGAGGCTGAAGCTGAGAATTTGTTAGTTGAGGCTGAGAAGTCCAGAGTTAAGGATGTAGAAGGCGTGGCAAGCGTTCAAATTTCGAAGATTGAGGAAGTGGCTTCGCTTCTTAGGCATGCACAGAGGCCTTTGATTGTGTGTGGAAAAGGAGCAGCATATGCTCGAGCTGAAGATGCCCTTGAGAAGCTAGTGGAGAGTACTGGAATCCCATTTCTGCCTACGCCAATGGGTAAAGGTTTATTACCAGATACTCATGAGCTTGCTGCTACTGCTGCTAGATCACTGGCTATTGGTCAATGCGATATTGCTCTTGTTATTGGAGCAAGGTTGAATTGGTTGCTGCACTTTGGTGAGCCACCTAAGTGGTCGAAGGATGTGAAGTTCATCTTGGTAGATATTAGTAAGGAGGAAATTGAGCTGAGAAAACCGCATGTGGGTTTAGTTGGAGATGCCAAACAGATTCTGGAGAAGATAAATAAAGAGATTAAGGATGACCCTTTTTGTTTGGGTAAGTCTCATCCATGGGTAGAGGCTATATCAAATAAAGCCAAGGATAATGTGTCCAAAATGGAGGCTCAGCTTGCGAAGGACGTTGTGCCTTTCAATTTCCTGACGCCAATGAGAATTATAAGAGATGCCATTTTGGGGGTCGGTAGTCCTGCTCCAATAGTGGTTTCAGAAGGTGCAAACACTATGGATGTTGGTCGGGCTGTGTTGATTCAGACAGAGCCAAGGACCAGATTAGATGCAGGGACATGGGGAACAATGGGGGTTGGTCTGGGGTATTGCATTGCAGCTGCAGTGGCTTCTCCTGGTCGGCTTGTAGTAGCAGTAGAAGGGGATTCTGGATTTGGGTTCAGCGCTATTGAAGTTGAGGTATCAGAAAGAACTGACTCCTATTGTTATTTAGTAATCATATTTTCTGCCCTACATTTCAAATTGTGAATGTTTTAATGATATCGTGTGTGGTTTCTCTTTTTGTTTGCATTGCGAGATTAACTCCTAAGGTAAGGGCATATTATGATATACTGCTTTTCCCTGATGATTTGGAGTATTTTCTATCTGAGTTTGTTTAAAAGCAGCACATTTCTGGTAATTATTTTCCGTATTAACTACCATTACAAAATGCTATATCCTTTGGTCATTTCTTTCACAAAAAAGTCCTAAATCTCTAAAACATTTTTCAGTTGACATTTTCTTATGATTTGATATAGAAATTAGAATGCTTGATGTCTATGCCTCCAAGAAGGGATTATAACTATGCCAAAAAAAGAATTGATAGTGAACTTGTGGAATATTTACAAGTTTCATATTTTCCTATATGCTCCTGGATCGTCGTTGCTGGAAAATTGGATGCTTCTTTCACTGTGTTTATATGTCCGAAACTCCGAAGTCTTTCCATTGCAGTCCTATTAATGTGATGTGGGCAAATGGAAAAGATACGAGATTGTAAGAGAAAAAACATAGTCAACTAGAGAAAAGATTGTAATTCTTACCTTTTGTTTTCTACACCACCTGCGTGATTAATAAAATCACTAATACATATAAATTATCAATGGTTAAGTTACAATTAGATACTTGAAATTGACTTCATAATAGATCTTTTGTTACTTAGTGCTTAAACTTTACCCAATCTAGGGTTATTTTTCTTCTCCTATTGTGACGCCTGAATTATATTTTTTTATTCCACATCTTTGGATGTACCTTTTTTTAACTTCCTTTCTTCACACTTGCTCTTAGTACACGTTGCAACCATATTTCATGAAATACCACGATGTCCTATAAATATGGATTTTCCTGAGCATAATCTACCCTTATTTAGTGACTAACTTTTTTTTTTTTTATCTTTTCTTCTCCCGGATTTCTTTCCTCTCCCCTATTGGAGATTAGTGTAGCTTGATTTATTGCTGTCTAATGGTATGATGAATGCTAGATATTTCCAGAATGCTACTTTACTTCCGTTGAACATCACTTTGATAGTTGTACCAGTCTTGTCTATCTCGTGTAATGTTCATATTTGCAAGTCATTCTCACATCTAACAACAGTTTGAACAGATTCCATATGACAGTTTTGCTTTAATTCTTTTTTAAAATTATCTTTACTATCGTATTTGGGATTAGCTTTTGGAAAGTGATTGTACGCAATTTGAGATAAGTATGTGAGAGGAGTTTTGTCTCGATTTGCGTAAAAGTGATTCTGAAAGTGGTTGACAAACTTATATATATATATGTGAAGAGTGTCAGTCACCACAACGCTTTTAGATTTCTTCTACGATCCTTTTGTGATAGAGGGCATACGCTGCAGTAATTTAGCAGGAGCCAACCAAGAGTTTGTTATCAGACTAATAGTTTAATTTTGGGGAGGGTGAGGGGTGAGGGCTTGTTGGCCAAAATGGCTACCTCACCTTCCTGATTTTATTGAGGTTTAGTTGCTTGCCGTGGGTGAATATATTGAGGTTCGGCGAGGAGTTTAGTACCCATTTGAACAAACCAGAGATGAAAATCTGTGTCCACTTCCCATGGGGCCATGGCAGGTGTGAAAAATTGTGCAGATATTATAGTCTTCCATCTTGTTTAAATAACTATAAATCACTTTTTGAAAGGCATTTATATTCAAGTTTAGGTTTCTGAGTATTAGTACGGCATAGTATATACTGTTTCTTTAGATTTTGATATCCTCACATGGCTGAAAATGTCTTTGAGCTTATATATTACTCGCTTTGAAGCACAAACAGCCATGATTCTCCACCATATGTTTGACATTCACCTATTATACACAATATTTCAAACAACACCTGAGCACTTTAGAATTTTCAGTGCTGCTGTGTCTGTCTTGGCTTCTGTATCACCTCTCACCATTATTCATGTATCGACTTAGACAGTTTAGGATCAATTAATGTTTAAAGTTTAAACCTATAGACACACCATGCGCGCGTATGCACACTCTTTTATAAACGTAGAAGATTTGGATCTGATATAGCGTCTTTTGTTGTTGCAGACACTGGTTAGGTACCAGTTGCCTGTGGTCGTGATTGTTTTCAACAACGGTGGCGTGTACGGCGGGGACCGTCGGACCCTGGAAGAGGTAAATGGACCATACAAGGACGATCCTGCTCCTACGTCATTCGTCCCAAATGCAGGCTACCATGTTCTGATTGAAGCTTTTGGGGGAAAAGGTTATATTGTGAAGACACCAGAAGAACTAAATTCTGCTCTTTCAGAAAGTTTCTCTGCACGCAAACCGGCCGTTATAAATGTTGTTATTGATCCTTTTGCCGGTGCGGAAAGTGGCAGGCTTCAACACAAGAACTGAGTCAATCTTGATTATTGCCTCTCTATCTTTCTTACTTTGCAAACTTCATCTTCATCTCCTGTGGTTAACATTTCATCAGAGAAAAATTATAAATAAAATCATATTTATCTGGTCTCAATACCTTTCTGCGACTATTCCCAGGGTACAATGTCTATGAACTGATGAATTTTTGTCTGTCGTCTTCTTCCAGGTAGAAGATTGTTGTGAATTTTGCAGCTGTACTTTTTTATGAAACATGGTGAGTGCAGAAAAATAATAGTCACACACCAAGGCCCTAACCACGAGAGAAGTCTATAATACATAATATATTTCTGCGATCTTTAATATAAAACTCACTTTATAGTACAAATTACACAATAAAATGGGTCTTAAATTACAGACCAAAAGAATAGCAATCTTAGGTACAGCAACAACAATCATCCAAACACGGAAGGCCAAATTAAAGTATCCAGTAGCTTGGGAAGTAAAAAAAAATTATATTAATCAACTCCCACCAGCGCGATCAAAACCATGACTACAAAAAATCCTATCCATCATGGTAAATTGATGTTGTCTGGTCATATTTCACCTACGCCTCCTCTACTTTTCGTTGGTGGTGATATTCAGTTTATTTTAAGTTATACATGTTAAGTTCGATGGGTCAATTTCTTGGTTTGGGAGTCCTTGCTTCTCCCTGTCATCCGTGGCCATAGATTGGATGGTTATATTTATGGCACCAAAGCAGTTCCACCAGAGTACATTCTCGATGATGCAGCGAATGTTATTCCTAATCCAGCGTATGATGAGTTGATGGTCACTGATCAGTTATTGCTTGGGTGGCTCTACGGTACGATGACCGTGGAGATCGCTTCTCAGATGACCAGCTGCAAGACGTCTCGGGAGCTTTGGATTGCTGTCAAAAATCTCGCTGGAGTCAGTACCAGAGCTCGAGTTCAGCTTCTCTGTTATGAGTTTCAGCGTGCCAAGAAGGGTTCGCTCAAGATGGCTGAATATCTGTCCCAGATGAAATCTCTTTCTGACAAACTCACTCTTGCTGGTAGTCCAGTTCCCTCTGTGGATCTTGTGGCTCAGGTTTTATCTGGGTTAGATGGTGATTATAACCCTTTAGTTGTTTATTTATCTGATAAGCTTGATCTTACCTGGGAAGAATTACACTTAAAACTTCTGACCTTCGAGGCTCGCTTAGAACAACTGCATTCCTCCTCTGTTTCCTCTGTCACTACTGGCTTTGCTAATGTAGCCTTAAGGACTGATATACAGGAAAATAGAGGTGGGGGTCGTGGCTCCTGGAAAGGTCGTGGAGGTCACACCAAGGGACGCTTTGCTCGTGGAGTCACAAGAACCTGGGGCAATGATTCCAAACCTGAGACTCAAGATAAACCTAAGTGTCAACTATGCAAGAAATTTGGGCATGAGGTTCGGTCTTGCTATAGACGATATGATCGGGATTATGATGGGCCTTCTAACAGCAAGAAATCTGGGAGCTCTGGTTCTTCAGCTCTAGCCTCTACTTTTACTGCCACCAATGAGACTGTGAATGACCCTGCCTGGTACTTTGACAGTGGTGCTACACACCACGTGACTTCCACTTCTGATTTGGTCGAGCCTAAGATCCCTAACTCAAGTAATTCTAATCACAGACTTGTTGTTGGTGATGGAACTTCATTGAATGTTTCACAAACTGGTCATTCTGCCTTGCCTTGTGGTGGTTCTAAATGTCTTAAATTGAACAATGTTTTGGTTGTGCCCAAGATTGCCAAGAATCTGCTGAGTGTTAAGAAACTAACAGAAGACAATGATGTTTATGTCTCATTCTATTCTCATGGATGTTTTGTGAAGGATCTGTATAGTGACAGAGTTCTGGTGCATGGAGAACCCAGCAGTGGCATGTATCAACTTGGAGTGTCTCCACAGCCCATTTCCAGTTCAGCATCTAGTTCTTTTCAGATTTCTCAGTCGTCTAAGAGTCCATGTTATGCCTTTACTTCTGCTCTAGAATCTTGGCATAGAAAACTAGGTCATCCTAGTAGCAAAGTTTTGGGTCAAGTTTTGAAGGATTGTAATGTTTCTAGCCATATCAATAAAGAGCATTTTAATTTCTGTGACTCTTGCCAATTGGGTAAATCGCACAGATTACCCTTCTCTTTATCTCAATCTAGAGCTGCTAAACCACTTTATTTGATTCATACTGATTTGTGGGGACCTGCCCCAATTGTCTCTACTGGTGGTCACAAGTATTATATTAGTTTCTTGGATGATTTTGGCCGTTTTACATGGGCTTACCCTCTGAAATCTAAAGATGAAGCGCTATCTGCATTTGTTCACTTTCAGAAAATGGTTGAAAATCAGTTTGATTGCAAAATTAAAATTCTTTAAAGTGATTGGGGTGGAGAATTTAGGAGCTTTAAACCTGTTCTTGATTCTAGTGGCATTCTCTTTCGTCATCCTTGTCCTCATACATCTGCACAAAATGGTAGAATTGAACGTAAATATCGGCATATTGTAGAAACAGGCTTAACATTAATGGCACAAGCCAAAATGCCATTATACTATTGGTGGGAAGCCTTTTCCACTTCAGTTTATCTGATTAACAGATTGCCTACCTCAGTTTTACATGATTTGTCACCATTTCAGCAGCTTTATGACCAGAAGCTAGATTACTCTTATTTTAAGGTCTTCGGCTGTTCCTGTTATCCATGTTTGAGACCTTTTAATAATCAGAAGTTTCAGTTTCACAGCACAAAATGTGTCTTTATGGGCTATAGTGGGTCTCACAAAGG
>QFDD01002927.1:0-20735 GCA_006871305.1 Vachellia collinsii | reverse complement strand
CGACCTGTTTAGGCCCTCCAATTTTTATTTTTTTTTAATTTTAAACATTTGTTATTCTTTCTATATGTTTCTTACCGTTTATTCAATGTATTATATTATAACAACTTCCTTTTTTTCCTTCAAATTGTAAAATAAATCTTTTCAACTCAAATACTTATTTTTAGTTATTATATGTGCTATATAAAGACAAACACAATACACATACACACTCCTTGAATCCTTATTCTTTCCAATTTTAATATAAAACTTGTTATGTTATTTGCCACATACAAACTACTTTTTAAAGATCAAAATTAAAAATATATTGTTTTAACTTCATCTATTTGAATAAAGTGAAAATATGTTAAACATACATGCGACCCATGGGCCGACCCATGACCCGCGGGCTGGCCCATGGGCTACAAACTTAAGTGTCCAGCTATAAAATTGGGAAATAAATGTAAATCTTTATTCTATCATTTTATTTATTACATTAATAACATTCAAACATCTTCTTACTTTTAATTATAAATTATGTGACTACTACTGAAATCAATTTTCATGTCCAACTTTGCCAAAAACCGAAAATGATGATGGTGGTAGTGGTGTGAGGAATGAAATACTTGATTTTTTCACCTTACTAAAGTAGAGCTTTCTGAGCCAATTCTTAATGAAGTTCAGTCAAATTCAACTATCTTTGAAATTGGAGATAGTGATGAAAAAAGAAACTTATGTTGTATAATTTGTGAACTTAAGTTTAAGACCTTCAAAGTATTTATTATTGTCAATGTAGCTATTTAAATAATCAGATATGACTTGCTATATTTTTGAGTAAGGGAATTGTATTGGTGTAAAAATTAATGTTGTATTTAAAAAAAAAAGTGAAACGGGCCTCAAGCTCGCGGGCTGGCCCTTGGCCCAACCTCTCAAGGGCCAGGCTTGAGAAAAGAGGGGGAATTTGGGACTCGGGCCTAAACGGGCCAGCCCGTTTAGGCCCGAAGCCCTGTAGGACCGGCCCTAATTCCCAACTCTATTTGATAGGCTTCTAATGCTACACTCTATTATTTTTATACTTTTAAAAATGTAGAAATATATGTATTTATTAGTAATATTTTTATTCGGGATAAATGTGAATTTTGAGAGTTCTAAAAATACATAGCCAAGGATTTTTTTTTTCTTATTCTTTTGCATGTGGCCATGTGGAAGAACTTAAAATTGAGTATGAATTGCATGGTCGTAATTCTAAAAAGAAATAAGTTAATGGCTAAATCCCCTAAGCATTGAGTTCATATGGAAAAATCCAATTTTTCATTTATTTGAACATAAGAGTCTAAGGGATAACCCAGAAGGAGAATATCCTAAAGAGGATCAAGAGGAAAATAGTTCAAAGTAAGGTTCATTTAATCTTGAAAATTGTATCGAAGGTGAAAGTGAATGATCAAATACTAAAGATGTAGGATTTGATCAAGGGTTCTGAAATAAATAAATTCCTCGACATTAGAACCTTGGATCAAGGTGATATTTAAGGAAACATTTACCTCAAGTACAAAATAAGCAACACATCTTATGAGAAGAAAAGGTAAATTAAGCCCAGTCCAACCTCCTAACTTTTGAAATTATAGAAGACTTGAAGGCAAATGATAATATTGTTTCTATAAAGAAACAAAAATACATTACATAAGACATTTGAAATATTTCTATAAGGAAATAGAAAATGTTAAGAGATTGTTGAGATAATACAGAAGTACTTCTTTCATATTGTTTAGGAATATGAGATTCCTACTAAAAACTTTGTCAAGCAATGGCTATTAAAAACCCTGTCAAGTTTGTGTTTGAGAAGCTAAATGCTTAACCCTTTAAAAAAATATTAGTTCGATAGAAACCGAAAACATGATTAAAGAATTATATTGTCTCAATTCCCTAATGATGAGACATTATGAAAATAATAAATTGAAATACATGAAGAAGTAAATTTCAAATATTCCTTATGAGTGGGAGCTCCTAGAAATTGAGTCTTCTAAGAGTTTTATATGCTCTAAATGGGAGCTAATTTCGTTTGCTCTATCTTAGTGGGAGCTTTTAGAAAATAAACTTTCTGAAAGTTACAATTGAGCATTTTTATTTGTGGTACTTATATAAATCTCTTAATTCTCTTATAGTAGCATTATTGGAATCTATATGATGGGAGGTACAAATGTATTCTACTTATCATGGACCTATTGGTGTTATTATTTTTCTAATCAAGAACAATAAAAGTACATAATATTGTATACTTAATGTGTTATATGTTAAATATGTTCGTAGTTTAACATCAAACATGAACAACCCTATATGTGGGATGATATTAATAATTAAACCAAGAATGACTACCAAGAACAAGAATACAACAACTAAACTTAACGGGGATAACAGTAATATCTGACATTGCAATATCTCATATGAGTACATGGAAGATGTAGTCATACCATTGACCAAGTGTCATGGTAGTGTTAGTGCTGTAGAGTCAACTCAGTATAGCCGAAATTATGAGACCTATATGGCCAAAGGATGAAAAAGGTACAAGTACATATTATTTTAAAAAGTGCTATCACAAATAATAATAATAATAATAATCCAACAGTATTGACCATACGATATGCACTAAAGGAGAATTAAGAGGTACTTTCATTGGAAAGCATGTAAGGTAAACAATCAAGTTTAAAGACCTCTTGTTACATAACATTTATATGAGATTACCAATGTGTCAAGGGAAAAGAAGGAAGTTGATCATGCATATTAAAATGAACAAAAAGTGTAAGTTGTTCATTGATATGCTTTTTTTCAATTGGGAGCTCATGAAATCAATTTAATCCATAATAATGCACAAGAGTATTTGGAGCTTGGAAATGAACATCCAAAAACTTAATAGATTCTTTGGACGAAAAGTTTTCATTTATGGAGTATGTCCTTCACATTTTCACACTATAAGCCTAAATTCAACTCTTTAAATGGAATGTATAGAAAGGCAAGAAGAAGAATGCTAATCTAAGCAAGGTTAAAGTCTTTACTTCCCAAAGAATTAACCATGTTGTAAAGGATCATTCTGTGCAAACGAGTGTGTTAATATTCAAGCTCCATAATGTTGAGATAATATTTTGATGATGACAAATATGTTTTTAAACTTATGATTAAAATTCATTGTTTTTAGAGAGCTTTAAGTAATCTTCGAGTTTTAGTGAAAGTGTTGAGAGAACTCGAGTTATAAGCTTCAGAACTCGAGTTACATTGTTTAAAAATGCTTTCAAAATCCAAAAGTTTCAAGAGAACTCAAGTTTTGATAGGAGTGTTGTCAAAACTCGAGTTCTGAGAGTCAAAACTTGAGTATCGGGTTTTGAAACAAGTTTCAGAAATCTAAAAATCTCAGTACAACTCAAGTTTGAACAAAAGTTTTGTCACAACTCAAGTTATGTGTTACAGAACTCGAGTTTTGAGTGCCAAAACAGTTTTAGAAAATCAAAACTCTCAGAGAGAACTCAAGTTTTGATGGAAGTTTTGGTGAAACTTGAGTTATGTTTTGTAGAACTCGAGTTTCGGGCTCTGTAGAGTATTTGAAACACAAAACTTCTTTCCAAAACTTGAAGTTTCAATAAAGGTTTTGATGGAACTCGAGTTATGAGTAGCAGAACTCGAGTTTCAAAGAGAGAGAATCAAAACCTCTACCACAACTTGGAGTTTCAACAAAAGTTTTGATACAACTCAAGTTTTGAGAAAATAGAACTCGAGTTTCAAGGTCTAAAAAATTTTTTGAACTTCAAAACTTCTTTCTAAACTTGAAGTTTCAACAAAAGTTTTAATATAACTCGAGTTGTAGGAAACAAAACTCAAGTCTCGAGGTGTGAACATGTTTAAACTGAAAACTTCCAATGAAACTTAGTTGCAATGAAAGTTATGATTTCAAAACAATCAAAACTTGAAGTTTTAAAGTATGAAACTCGAGTTTCGAAGAACTTAAAATGTTTTAACTTACAAAAACCTGTGAAAACCCGAGTTTTAAGTTATGTAACTCAAGTTTTGTCAAAACTCTTATTAAAACTCGAGTTACAATAAAAGTGCTTTGAATTCTGCTTTGTTATTTCTTCAATGACTAGAGTTCTTAGCAAGTAAAACTAGAGTTCGCTTTATCTAACAGTAACGCATAATGTCAGACGCCTTTCTTTATTCTCAAATCTTTCCTTATTCATGCAACATTTATTTAAATCCCATCTACCATCATAAATGCTCATTTACTTTAATGTTTAATAGAGAATGGAATTCTGATTGCTTCATCGGAAAGGGATTTAACGAACAAAAATGTAGAAACCACCCTACCTACTGTTAGAAGCTTTTATTGCGGGAAGTTGAATGATGAGGATGAGTGTAACGGAAACTTAAATGTTTCTAATGGATAATTAATACTTCCCAACTATAAAAGGTGAAGCATTCAAGTTTCAGAAGACAAAGAATGCAACAATGAGAAATCAAATTTATTACTCTTCATCTACCTCCTCTGTTTTCATTCTCTCAGATATTAGTGCTTCAGTGTTCATCATTAAATTCTCAGAAAGGAGAATATACTTATTCATTTATTGATTCTATGAGAGTAACTCAAGATTGAAGAATCTTGAGTGGGAAAAGACACAAGCAAAAGTGTTAGTGGGTTGAATTAAGTTAGGAAGGGGGAGATTCCTTCTTCTGTGTTGTTGTAATCTTTTGAGATTAGTGGATTTGAAATGCTCAGAGGGTTCTGAGGATTGGACGTAAGTCAAGAGTACCGAACCAGGATAAATTTCTTTGTTCACTTTCTTTCATACTCTGTTTTACATTCAAAGTTTGCGAAAATTTTTATTAGACCAATTCACCCCCCTCTTGGTCAAATGCTATCCTAACACATAAACAATGAGAATATGGATCATGAATCATTTATAAAGTACAATAAGTTGTCAAATTAAAGCAACAAGCTTTATAAAGGTAATGACATAATGATCAATGTTAAAGATCTTTAGAACCTATAAGTTCACTACAAGTTGTGAACAACTTAAACTCTTCATGTGTTTCATACACATGATTTTGATAGAATTGATTTCTAATCCCACACCATTTAGAACATGGAATCTAAATGAACTTTCATGATTTTATGATAGACTTTACACAATTGGCACAATCTTTCTTTTAAGAAAGTTCTTTAATTAAGATATTATTGGTGATTTCTAACTACTGATAGCTTTACTTCTTCTAATTCAAGTTTTGACTTGATTACTTGTCATGCTAGACAAGGACATATCGATTACAACCAAAATTTACATAATAGAAAATTTCAAATGTAACACCCAATGATGAAATTTCCTCAAATGAAAATTGTCTAGCAAGTAAAACAACAAGAAAAGTTTCATTCAGTAAGGGAACTCAAACAGAGTAAACATTGCAATTCTTCCATCACTTTATATTTGGTCATTAAATTGTCAGAGTAAGAGACAGAGATTAAAGCTTTATCCTCTTTGTTGAGAATGATTCATGATATAATCATGTTTACTTGATCTCATAGAAACATGAAGCTCAAATGCTTTACATAGCAACATAAATGAGTTGAAAAATCAATTATGTAATTTTTTTTGAGATCTTATAAATTGATCGAAATAATGAATACCAATTTGATGGATGAAGCTAGCTCTGTGAAGAGTGATAGTTAAATAGATATATGTTTGATGCGCTCTATCAGAAATAAAGTTGTTGAGAGGTATCATTAAACGCTTTTAAACATGGTTATGTATATGATGGGTCAAACGAACCCACAAAATGTGAGTGGAAGAGTATTACCAAGTGTCCACCTTTGGTGGACTAGTTTTCATTCTTGGTTCCATCAAGTGTGTGTAACTTTGAACTTAACTATGTGACATCACAAGTTGTCACTTCTTTCCATATCCCGTGAAATAAAATTTAAAAATGTTTCCACATATCTAAAAATAGACCAAAAATGGTCTATTGTACGTTGACATAGTGATTCTAAGTGGGAGCTAATCAAGGTGAAGTTTTCTTAAGTGAAACCAAGGATGGAATTGTGACTAAGAACAATTAAAAGGTACCATATTAGTTATGGATGATTTTTCAAACAAGGGTGAACTTATGCTATATCTCTTTATGAGACATATAGACAAGACAGTGCAGAGCAACACAAAGATATTTAATCATATTTGTAAGTGGGAGCTTATAAAGAAGGAAAACAATAGCTCAGTAAAGAGTAACTAAAAAAATGTTTATAATAAACAGTGTTCTGTACCTTGCCTTCACTTGATACCAAGAAAGAATGGAAGAAAGCAATGGAAAAGAAAATTCATTCTTTAAGAAGAAATCAAGTTTGAAATTCAGTTGATCTATTCATTGGGAATAAGTGGATTCTCAAGATTGAGAGAAAAGTAAATAGATCAATTGGTAACCACAAAATTAAATAAGTTACAACAGGGTATGTACGAATAAAAATGTATTGACTATAAAGATACCTTCTTGCATGTTGTACGATTAAAATCAAAACTATTTTGACAGTAGTTAACTATTGGATTTAGGTTCACATTTATTAGATGTAAACATGTACTTTGAGTAGTGATCTGGATGAAGAAATTTACTTTTTGTAAATGTTGGTTTTCACTACATGTGGTGAGGTTTCGCATAGTGGTAACCTCACACATTTTTGCAGAGATTCTTTTATAGATTAAAGCAATTATCCAGACAATGGTGTTTGAGGTTATATAAAAGCGATAACCTCATGTGGTTTTCAAATTAGTTATAGAAAATCATTATAAAATGGTTTGTGAAATTATCTATTTACATATATGATACTATTGGCTAAAAACAATTTGATTTAATGATGCATATTTAAGAATGACGGTAAGGATATAGGTGAGGCAATGTGAAATTTTGGAGTTGAGATCCAAATATATGGCTTAAAGAGAATTATGTCCCTATCACAAAACAATCATATTATGAAAATGATTTAAGTGGTTCACTATGAGTTAATGTGATCCAATAAATACCCTAGTGAGGTCAAGAATGAGCTTGATTCTTGATAATTATCCTTAAGCTGAATAAACATAGAAGAAAATGGAGGATTTCCATATAAATATTGTTGGCAGTCTAACGTATGCAATGATGTGTACAAAACTAGATATCTTCTTTGAGATAAGACTTGTTAATAAGTGATAATCCAAACCATTATGAGAGACATTGGATTGATTCACAAAAAGTCTTAAGATAACTTTAGGGTATACTGATTATATGAATTTAAAGCATGTACTATAGTATTATAAATGGCTATATGGCTGATAGTATCTAGAAAATATCTTGATTTTGATTACTAGATTTCAAGTCAAATGTTAATGATTGTGAAAACACTGCAGCCATTGACTAAAAAAAGGACCCTAAGTATCATAAAAGGATAAGAAACACAAACTAAAAGACGCCTTGACTTAAAGGTGCAGTAAGTTAAAATGAGATTCATTATTGTAAATGTGGATCGAATCATGGAAGCCCACATCCATGATACCTATAGCCAGACAACAAATTCTTTAGAATCGACGCCATTCAATGAGTAAAACTGAAGAATTTGGGTTTAGATACTGTGAGTGTTTAGACTTAAGTTTGTACGGTGCTAAAAAGATTAAGATCAACATATGATCTTATAATTAATAATAACACTATAGCATGTGATTCATACCACATGTGCTTAGAAGAACCGTGAACAGGAAGCAAGTGAATAGATTCCTGCTTCGTTGCTATGTGAGTCCCAGAAAGTTTCAATCCTTTCATTGATGTCCTTTGACTTTGACAATATCATGGAGGTATGTTTCAATGCCTGCAACTTTGGCATATATCCTATGGTCATGATATATACGATCTAAAGGTTTTATTCTAGGAATGCGGTTGATTCATATTAAAGTGACAATTGGGCGAAAGAAAGATTACCTAAAATATATACACTTATGCTAGTGTCTGTGACTAGTCCCTTATGATATTATTTTGTTAATTTCATAAGTGTGGACGCTAAGCATATAAAAAAAGTCAATCAGAGTTTTATGTTGACTCAAGAGGGATTAGATTGGCCATAAGAAAGGTATATATTGGTAAATCTAGGACATCAAAGGCACTATACTAATATTATCAAACTACACTATGGGGTTGTCTTGTGCTGGTCTCTAAGAAAGGGATTTCTAGTGCAAACACCTGAATGAAGTAGCTATGCCCATGTAGTCATGGCAAAGCACCTAGTATGAATGAAGGAAGGAAGAAAAAGAGATTGGATCAACAACATATAATCCACCAAGTGTGAGTGGGAGATGTTGGAATATACTGGTCCACCCTTGGTGGATTAGGGATCAAACCCATTTGGGTTGGGGCTAAAATGAAAAAAGATGAATAATATGGAACAATAGAGGTAATTCTCCCTCTATGTATTTGAATTTCAAAATAATGTAACCACCATATGTGATATATGGGATATGGGTTATGGGGGAGAGCAGTTTTTTAGGATATGAAAAAGATAACTCCCTGATAGAATACTCTCCCATTTTTTTTGAGTCCTCTCTTCTTCTTTCCTCCTGGTGTATTTGCTGTGTAATGTAATCGGAATCCCAATCGATGCTCCAATTCTTGTGTGGATACTAAGTGAATCAATGGATTCCAGGTATGCCCGAATTCTTACACCAATAATGCCAATGATCTCCTTACAAATACTGAATCCTAGGCGTTGCTGGTTGTCTTGTAACACTCTATATATTTTTCAATGTAGTCACTCTTCCACATAAAAAAATACTATAAGGTTGATCAAGTCTTAATAAATCTCTTAGTTCAATAAAGAATCCTAAAGAGAATTCAGCCCTAAAAATGAGGCCAAAAGGAAGGTGTATCTCTAAGATTTAAACAGATTCCAAAACCAGCACTCAATTTAAAGTAACAATTTACCTGCTGTAAGTTTTGGGTTTTGGGTATGCAAAGACCACAACGATCATCTTCCCCCTAAAGTTGAATTCTTTGAAGCCTTTACAAGGAAGACATCTTATCGCCATTCATTTCATAACACCAATGATTAAGATTCTTTGTAATCCTATGAAGAGCTCAATATATATGCACGTGCGCGCGCACACAAGTGAAAATGCTTTGCATAACAATCAGGTTGAGGAAACTAATCCATTAAAGAAGGTAATTGGCTGGGAATCAAACACGAGGAAGACTATGTTCTGATTCCTAACATGCGAGAGACTTTTATACTTTACATAATATCATTTCTTTATTTCAGTCTATCTGCCACCAAAATGCAGCCATTTCCATCCAAAATTTGATACCAGTTAAGCATATCACATACCAAGAAATGCCATATTTGAGGTGTAACATGACAATTGTCATTAGCGGGTTGAATGAAATGCCATTGAAAGTCTTTCAATGACCAAGAAACGAATTTGAAAGAAATTATTTGGATAGAATCTAATGGGGAATAAAAGAAAAGGAGAAGAAAGGCATGACGGGGAACAAAATAAGAATTCCGTCATCGGATTTCAAGTAGCTTCTAGCCAAATAACATGTCAACAGAGCTCCAAATTGCAGACATTCATTCAGATATTATGTAGCAACTGGATAGGATGATTTCAAATGCTATCTAGTGAAAAAGGAAAAAAGGAAAAAGGTAGTAATCACAAGAGGAAAAAAATCAGAGTTCCTATGTAAAGGGACAAAGAGGAACAAGGTTAAAGTAAAACTGACCTTGGCGGAGGAAGAAAGATCATCATCGCCCATCATCGTTGTTGGAATATGATGGTCCACCCTTGGTGGATTAGGGCCCAAGCCCATTTGAATTGGGATATAAATGAAAATAGATAAAAAAATATGGGTCAAAAGAGGTTATTCTCTCTTTAAGTATTTAAATTTCAAATATTGGTAACTTCCCGTACATATTATATGGGTGAGTAGGAGTTAGTTTCTGCAGGCATGAAAAAGATAACTCCCTAGTGGAATACCCTCCCATCTTTTGCTCTGGTTCCTCTCTTCTCCTTTTCTTGTGGTGTATTTTCTATGTAATGTAATCGGAGTATGCAATCGGTGCTCTGATTTTTGTGTGGGTGATGAATAAGTCGTCAGATTCCAGGTACACCCAAAATCCTGCAATGGTATCAGTACTTACGGTTCATTTTGTTTTAAGGCAAGAAAGATAATTTACCTCTTCTGGAATAATTTATAATTCCTCCCCTATTTTACTGTTTCTATGCTTTTCTAATAATTATTACTATTGCTTGCTATCGTGATTATCTATTTTATGATTTGCTTCCCATAAATTTGCAAATCTAATTTTCTGTCGGACTTGAGATTATAACATGAAAAACTCAAGATTTAGGCTGTGAAACTATTGTGAATATGTGAAATAGGGATAATTAAAAAAATTTGGAACTCAGAAGAAGATAGGAAACAGCGAAAGAGCAATGGGATAAACATGAAAATGGATTTTTTTTCGTCTTTGAGATTGGGTCATTGAAAAACAACATTTTTAGAACACAAAATTAGTTCCATTGTGTAGATCTCAAAAAATGAAAAAAAACGACACTAAGAACGTTTGAAACAGATGTCGGACGAAGAAATTATGGAGGAGAGAAGAACCTGTCACTCCAACCGCGTCTGGACGACCCGATTAGAGGTTGAAGACAACCTCTAGTTACAAACAGCGTCGTTTCATCTCTCCAATTGAAAAAAAAAAAAATTTGAAAACTGTGCTTTGAGGCTACTTCTGGAACTGGTGGGTCAGGAGACCCAAATTTGTTCCTGGCTCAGCCATTAATAAAAAAAACTGAACTGTTGAAAAGAAAAACAGTCCCAAGTTTTTGGGCCATCAGGAAATATCAATGGGCCAAAAACATTTGGGCCCATTTATGTTTAAAAAATAATTAAAAAAAGAAAATGGAAATTGGGCCATTAGTTTCGGCCTAGAATCATTAAAAGATTAAAGAGGAAAAAAGATTGGACCATCAGTTTCTGCCCAACTACTTAAAAAAAACTGATATGTCCGAAAAGAAACAAGCAACAAAAAAAAATATGGTCTACATTTTTTTTTGGATCATCTGAAAAAGAAGAATGGGCCAAAAACATCTAGGACAAGTGGGCTTACTTCTTTGTTTCATTTTTTTAGAATTGTTTTTCTCAATTCCTTCTCCTTCTAGGGGCGCATGAGGGAGCGTTTGGACTTCAAATAAAGCTCTATTTATTTCTAAAAATGTCTAAATTCAAGAGCTTAATTTGGACAAATTTTTGGTACATTTTAGAGCTTAAATGAAGCTATTTTTTAGTCTTCTAGTGCTATGATATATGGTTTTTACACCTTTAAAAATGTTGAAATATATGTATTATTAGTAATATTTTTATTTGGGATAAATTTGAATTTTGACAATTCTAAAAATACATAGCCAATGATTTTTTTTTTATTCTTTTGTATGTGGCCATGTGGAAGAACTTAAAATTGAGTATGAATTGCATGGTGGTAATTCTGAAAAGAAATAAGTTATTGGCTACATCCCCTAAGAGTTGAGTTCATATAAAAAAAATCCAATTTTTCATTTATTTGAACATGAGAGTCCAAGGGATAACTCAGAAGGAGAGGTTCCTAAAGAGGATCAAGAGGAAAATGGTTCAAAGTAAGGTTCATTTAATCTTGAAAATTGTATAAAAGGTGAAAGTGAATGATCAAATACTAAAGATGTAGGATTTGATCAAGGGGTTCTCAAATAAATAAATTCCCCGATATTAGAACCTTGGATTAAGGTGATATTCAAGGAAACATTCACCTCAAGTACAAAATAAGCAAATGATAATGTTGCTTCTATAAAGAAACAAAGATACATTGCATAAGACTTTTAAAATATTTCTATAAGAAAATAGAAAATGTTAAGAAATTGTTGAGATAATATAAAATTACTTCTTTCATGTTGTTTATGAATATGAGATCCTACTAAAAACTTAGTCAAGCAATGGCTATTAAAAACCCTGTCAAGTTTGTGTCTGAGAAGATAAATGCTTAGCCCTTTAAAAAATTAGTTTGACAGAATTCAAAAACAAGATGAAGGAATTATATTGTCTCAATTCCTTAATGATGAGACATTATGAAAATAATAGATTGAAGTACATGAAGAAGTAAATGTCAAATACTCCTTATGAGTGGGAACTCTTGGGAATTGAATCTCCTAAGAGTGTTATATGCTCTAAATGAGAGCTAATTTTAAATGCTCTATCTAAGTGAGAGTTTTTAGAAAATAAACTTTCTGAAAGTTACAATTGTCATTTTATTTGTGGTACTTGTATAAATTTTTTGATACATAATAGTAGCATTGTTGGAATCGTGTGATGGGAGTACAAATGTATTCCCCTGATGGTGGACCCATTGGTGTTATTATTTCTCTAGTCAAGAATAAAGGTAAATGACATTGTATACTCAATGTGCTATATGTTAAATATGTTATTGGGTTAACATCAAATATGAACAGCCCTATATGTGGGATGATATTTATAATTAAGCCAATGTCATAGTGATATCTAGCATTGCAATGTCTCATATGAGTACATGGAAGATGTAGTCATACCATTAACCAAGGGTCATGGTAGTGTTAGTGCTGAGGAGTCAACTCATCATAGCTGAAATTATGAGACATATTTGGCCAAAGGATGAAAATGATACAAGCACATATTATCATAAAATGTGGTATCACAGATAATAATAAAAAAAAATTCAATAGCATTAGCCATATAATATGCACTAAAATGAAAATTAGAAGGTACATTCATCGAAAGCATGTAAGGTAAAAAATCAAGTTTAAAGATTTCCTATTACACAACATTTATGCGAGATTACCAACATGTTAAGGGAATAGAAAGAACTTGATCATGCATATTAAAATGAACAAAAAGTGTAAGTTGTTCATTGAGATGCTTCCTTTCAATTGGGAACTCATGAAATTCAATTTAATCCATAATGATGCACAAGAGTATTTGGAGCATGGAAATGAACATCCAAAAGACTTATAGATTCTTTGGACGAAAGTTTTCACTTATGGAGTATGTCCTTTACATTTTCACACTATAAGGTTATAAGTCTAAATTCGAGAAAGGCAATATACTCTTTAAAAGGAGTATACAGAAAGGCAATAAGAAGAATGCTAATCTAAGCAAGGTTAAAGTCTTTACTTCCCAAATAATTAACCATGTTGTGAAGGATCTTTCTGTGCAAATGAGTGAGTTAATACTCAAGCTCCATAAACAATGAGAATATGGATCAGGAATTATTTATAAAGTACAATAAGTTGTCAAATTAAATCAAGAGACTTTATGAAGGCAATGGCACAATGATCAATGTTAAAGATCTTTGGAACCTATGAGTTCACTACAAGTTGTGAACAACTTAAACTCTTTATGTGTTTCATACACATGATTTTGATTAGAATTGCTTCCTAATCCCATACCATTTAGAACATGGATTTTGAATGAACTTTCATGATATTATGATTGACATTACACAATTGGCACAATCTTTCTTTTAAGAAAGTTCTTTAATCAAGATATTATTGGTAATTTCTAAGTGCTGATAGCTTTATTGCTTCTTCTAATTCAAGTTTTTACTTGATTACCTATCATGCTAGACAAGGACATATCAGTTACAACCAAATTTACATAATAGAGAATTTCAAATGTAACCCCAAGGATGAAATGTCCTCAACTGAAAAGTGTCTAGTGGGTAAAGCAATAAGAAAAATTTCATTCAGTAAGGGAACTCAAGCCAAGTAAACATTTCAATTCTTCCATCCTTTTATATTTGGTCATTAAATTGTCAAGGCAAGAGATAGAGATTAAAGCTTTATTCTCTTCATTGAGAATTATTCATGATATAATCATGTTTACTTTATCTCATATAAACATGAAGCTCAAATGCTTTGCATGGCAACATAAATGAGTTGAAAAATTAATAAGTAAATTTTTTTGAGATTTTATAAACTCATTGAAATCATGAATATCAATTTGATTGATGAAGCTAGCATTGTGAAGAGATATGGTTAGATAGTTAAATATTTGATGTGCTCTATCAGAAAATGAAGTTGTTGAGAGGCATCACGAAATGCTATTAAACATGGTTATTATATGATGGCTCAAACTAACCCACAAAATGTGAGTGGAAGAATATTACCAAGTGTCCACCTTTGGTGGATTAGTTTACATTCTTGGTTCCATCAAGTGTGTGTAACTTTGAACTTAACCATGTGCCCTCAAAAGTTGTCACCTCTTTTTACATCCTATGAATTAAGATTATAATGTTTCCGCATATCTAAAAGTGAACCAAAAAGGGTATATTGTACGTTCCCATAGTGATTCTACGTGGGAGCTAATCAGGGTGAAGTTTTCTTGAGTGAAAACGAGGATGGAATTGTGACTAAGAACAATTAAAAGGTACCATATTAATTACGGATGATTTTCCAAACAAGGGTGAACTTGTGCTATATCTCTTTATGAGACATATAGACAAGGCAGTGCAGAACAACACGAAGATGTTTAATAGTCATTGTAAGTGGGAGCTTATAAAGAAGGAAAAAGTTAGTTGATCTGTCACAAGGGGGAAAGTTCATTGCAAGTAAGTGGAATCTTAAAATTGAGAGAAAAGTAAATAGATCAATTGATAACCACAAAATTAAATAAGTTACAGCAGATTTTACACTAATAGGAATGTATTGATTATGAAGATACTTGTAAGGTATGGACTATGAAGATACCTTCTTGCATTTGTATAGTCAAAATCAAAATTATTTTGGCAATAGTTAATTGTTGGATTTAGGTTCACATTTATTAGATGTAAACCTATACTTTGAGTGGTGATCTGGATGAAGAAATTTACATAATGTAAATATTGGTTTTCACTACATGTGGTATTTGAGGTTTCACATAGTGGTAACCTCACATATTTTTACAAAGATCCTCTTATAGATTAAAACAATTATCCAGACAATGATGTTTGAGGTTATATATAGAGCGGTAACCTCATGTGGTTTTCAAGTTAGTTATAGAAGACCATTGTAAAATGGTTTGTGAAATTATCTATTTATATAGATAATACTATTGGCTGAAAATAATTTAATTTAATGATGCCTATTTAAAAATGATGGTAATGACATTGGTGAGGCATTGTGAAATTTTGGAGTTGAGATCTAAATATGTAGCCTAAAAAGAATTATATCCTGATCACAAGAGAATCATATTATGAAAATGATTTAAGTAGTTCACTGTGAGTTAATGTGATACAATGAATACCCTAGTGACATCAAGAATGAGTTTGATTCTTGATGCTTATCCCTAAACTGAATAAACATAAAAGAGAATGGAAGGGTTTTTATACAAATTTTGTTGGTAGTCTAATGTATGCAATGATGTGTACAAAACCAGATATCTTCTTTGAGATAAGACTTGTTAATCAGTTATAATCCAAACCATTGTGAGAGACATTGGATTGATTCACAAAAATTCTTGAAATAACTTTAGGGCATACTGATCATGCAATTTCAAAGCATGTACTATAGTTGTACAAATGGGTATATGGCTAATAGTATCTAGAAAACATCTTGATTTTGATAATTAGATTTCAAATCAAATGTTAATGATTGTGAAAGGCTGCAACTATTGACTAAATAAAATACCCTAAGTATCATAGAGATATAAGATATAAAGATATAGGTGTGTGAGAAATGTTGTAGCACATAAATTTGTTGTTGAACAACATGTTTCTATGCGCAAAGTCCCCTAATAAAGGCTAAAGCTAAGAACATATATGAGAAACATGATGAGTCCTTTGACAAGCATGGGGTATGAAGTAATAGATACTTCAATATGGCTTTACATGTGTGTAAGCATACAATGTCTAATATGTTGTACAAGTAGATGAGGTTGGCCCTCTCACACGAGTGATCCCCTTTGACACTCAAACTAAGTGTGCAAAGATGAGACAATTCTGTTCACCAGCAAAGCAATAAAAAATGCTAATATGGTAGAAAAGAAATACAAACTAAATGTCACATTGACATAAAAGTGCAGTAAGTTGAGATGAGATCCATAATGATAAATATGGATCGAATGGAAACCCACATCCATGATACCTGTAGCCAGACAACAAATTCTTCAAAATTGACGTCATTCAATGAGTAAAGATGATGAATTTGGGTTTAAATACTGTGAGTATCTAGACTTAAGTTTGTACAGTGTTAATAAGATAAAAATTGACATACGCTCCTATAGTGTAAGAGTAACACCGTAGCATGCGATTCATATCGCATGTGCTTAGAAAAACCACAAACAGGAAGCAAGTGAATAGATCCCTACTTCGTTGCTGTGTGATTCCCAGAAAGTTTCAATCATTTCATTGATGTCCTTTGACTTTTACAATATCATAGAGGTATGTTTCAATGCCTACTACTTTAACATACATCCTATGGTCATGATATATGCGATCCAAAGGTTTTATGTTAGAAAAGGAGTTAATTCATATTAAAATGACAATTGGGTGAAAGGAAGATTGCCTAAAATATACACACTTATGCTGGTGTCTGTGACCGGTCCCTTATGATATTATTTTGTTAATTTCATAAGTGTGGACGTTAAGCATATCTAAGCATATAAAAACAAAGTCAATCTGAGTTTTATGTTGACTCAAGAGGGATTAGATTGGCCATGAGAAAGGTATATATTGGTAAATCTATGACATCAGAGGCATTATACTAACATTATCAAACTGCACTATAGGGTTGTCTTGTGTTGGTCTTTAAAAAAGGGATTTCTAGTGCAAACACCCGAATGAAGACGTCATGCCCATACGGTCATGGCAAAGCACCTAGTATGAATGAAGGAAGGAAGAAAAAGAGATTGGATCAATAACATCAAATCCACCAACTGTGAGTGGAAGATGTTGGAATATGATAGTCCATCTTTGGTGGATTAGGGCCCAAGCCCATTTGAATTGGGATATAAATGAAAATAGATAAATAATATGGGTCAAAAGAAGTTATTCTCTCTTTAAGTATTTAAATTTTAAATATCGGTAACTTCCCCGTACGCATTATGAGTGAGTAGGAGTTAGTTTCTGCACGCATGAAAAAGATAACTCCCCAGTGGAATACTCTCCCATCTTTTGCTTTGATTCCTCTCTTCTCCTTTCCTCCCTATGTATTTTCTGTGTAACGTAATCGGAATTTGTAATCGGTGCTCCAATTTTTGTGTGGGTATTGAATGAGTCATCGGATTCTAGGTACGCCCGAAATCCTACAATCATAGATGAGCTCAAAAGTTAAACGAAAGAAAAGGCATCGGATAACTGGGCAGACTCATTACGCTGCTTTTGGCTTCTCTGAATCGTCTTTTAAGCTTTTCAGCACTTCTTGCGTCAAGAATGGCGAAAATCTGAATTCAAGTAGTATCAAATATGAATTCTCTAAATCGTCTTTTAAGCTTTTTAGCACTTCTCTAAATCACCTTTTAAGCTTTTCAGCACTTCTCTAAATATCAAATATGAATTCATTCATCTCGATGTTCATTGATGTGAAATTGGCGCAAGTAGTATTAAATATATGAACAATTTATCTATGCTGTCACTAGCGTCACCATATGTATGGTTTTGACTTTAACTTGATGAAACTCCATTTTTAAAATTTTTGACTCAATTAAAATTTAGAAAATTTAGTTGTTAAATTTTAATTTAATGCAACTTAGCCTTAATAATTTTAACCATTTAAAATATTAATTTTTATATTTTAATAAAATTATAAAGACTGAAATTCTTTATGGAAGCTTATGTCTTGATTATTTAAATACAGGCATGCATTGGGTTCTTGTTAAACTAAAGTTAAGCGTTTAATTTTTAATAAGTTAAAATTATAGGAATCAAGTACTTATTATTGTTTCCTAGATATAAGCTACGGGGCGTCAAATCAACGATCTTAAAGATTGATCAATTTATAAATATACATCTTTTAAGAAAGAAGCAAATTAAATGCAAACAAACTTAACGCATATTTTATTGCTTCCGTATAAGAAAAGTAGGAAAAGAATAAGTCAAAATAGCTTCACATGTATAAAGTTCGGACCCTAATTAAAGAAGTCCCAAATTGATACTGCAAGACATAAAAACAATATATATACATATATATGAAATAGAGCAAAGCGCAACCGTTACATGAAGATCGGGGTTGGATCATGTTTGTGCTCAGCCCAAAGTTTAGCCTTAAAGAAAGATCGAGGTTGGCCTCTATGGTCTAAGGATCGATCCAACTTGAGTTAGTCCCAGACCAGGACCGGATTGGACTAGTCCGAATCATTTTTTTTAATTAATCTTTTGGCTGAAGGCATAAAGCTTGAAAAAACAAAGTCTTAAGTCGCGACTTGAGATGTACCGAAAGCACAAGTATGGACATTAGGGTGTTAACGTCACGACTTGGGTAATATAAGTTACGATTTGGGTAAGTGAGGTTCCAACCTATGACCTCCTGGTTCGGGTTGGTCATGCTACATGGTTTAATAAGCTGGTATGATGTCCTTCCTCTTTAACTTCTCATTTGTTTCATTTTTCAGGACTGGTCTCGGGTGAGATCGGGTCCGAACATATTGTCAGGTTGTGTGTGCAGCCCTATTGACAGGTAATTCCTTCTTGGCTTTGATTTGAAGTGGCATCATTCAGCGCTCTATCAGTTCTTCATCGTGATTTCAAGTTGACATTATTCAGCCAATAATCCACATCTCAAAAATATCAAGTGGTCTGATTTTATTATCATCCTGCACTCAATTCAATTGATGTGTTAATAATTTAATCAATTAATGTGAGCCATAGATATAAGATTATCTTTAATGCAAGTGACAAATTACGGAATTTAAAACCGTTTAACTCAGAATTTAAAAAACAAAAGAACAAAAACATAGACAGCATGTGCTGAAATTGAAGGCTAGTACCTGAAATAGTACTCAATCTGTTTCACAATCTTGATCCGAAGCTGTATCATTCACCACTGGATAATACGTAATTGAAGTAGAACAATTAGAATTAGTGAATATAAATAAATACCATGCAGAACGACAACGTTTTGGAGCTAGAAAATTTAAATTTCATGCCAAAAGAACTTGTACGTACCTCCATAAGATGGCCCCAGTGATGGGAGCAAATAGTAAGCTGGTGATTGTATTATATGCATGGATTTGTTATTAGGGTTCTTGAAGGATCCATATTCAACGTTGTGGTTTAATGAGGAGTTTTCAGACTGATTTGTGGAACCATCATCAGATACAGATTGAACATTAGTGTTCGTTTCTGCATTATTATCAATTACTCCTTGTTCCTCTGAGGACGACGGAGGTGGGCTTTCAATCTCCTGTAATGGGTAATACAGAAAGATATGAGAACAAGTTTCATGCAACCTGGTTATTAATTACTTTTGGCATGTTTTCAAAATTGGAAAGAAAATAAAAATCATTGAAACTTGATCATTTTTTTAAAACTGAAAGAAGCTGAATCAAGAAAGAAGATCAAGAAAGCAGACCAGAAAGGGGAGTATGTATGATCCGCATTTGTAAGTCAAACCACCCTCATCATCAGTCACAGGGCCATGATCATCTGTCAGCAAAGAAGGCGATGAGGACCGTGAAGCGGCGGATGGAAGCTCAAGCACAGTGGCCAGCGACTGCAAAGATGAGGCAGATACAACATGAGCGCTTAACCACCACTCAATATAACAATCAATCTTTAGTTTAGAGCCGTTGTTAAGATTGTTTGGTGGTGGTGGTGAAGATTCAATAGGGCCAGCAAAATAGTTGGAAGCAGTTTCAACAGTACTAGTGCTTGTTTTTGCCTTATCAGTAACTATGCATCCTTTTGAAGAAGACGGAAGGAGGTTTTCGGAGCCCTGTAATGAGCATTACAGCAAAAGATATGAGAACAACTTTTATATAAAGCTATATTAGTTGTTGGGATGTTTTCAAAATTTAAAACATCTTGGTGAAAATATCTTTAAATATATTAGAGGATTGAGTAAAATATCCTGGTGTGAAATTGTGAATTTGGGTAGTGACAAGCTAAAGTTCAAATGAAATTATAGGATTAATAACATTTAATTTAATAAATAAGAGTACAAATTAATGCACAAATAAGCATTTTATATAGAATCTAATCTAATTAAATATAATCATAATATCTCATAGTTGTACTCCTAAAACATACAGAACATGAGATGGAATGTAACATGAATACTAAATCATATTTAATCTCAACAAAATGAAAAGAAAATAAGAAGTCAAACCAAAAGATAGAAAGAATATGATACTTACGTAGTCACCGATGAAGCTCTCATCAGCCCACGACGACGACCGCAACGAAGCAGCGTCGGCAACGTAAGCTTTTAACATCGAAAGATACATATTAATCCTTCGCGCGGCAGGGCCGATGAGCACCACCGTGTCGTCCGGTTGTTTAGAGCCATTATCAAGATCGTTGGGTGATGAAGATTCAACGAGGGTAGCAAAATGGTCGGAAGCAGAAAGCACCATGTCGAAAATATAATTTAGAGTGATCGGAGAAGAAAATAATTAAGAGTCTTGAAAGAAAGAATGAAACTGGTGAAAGTTGAAGGCTCACTACTCTTTTTGGAGTTCTTCTGACTAGCTTGACGTATTTATAGGGTCTCGGTTTGAAACTTTGAATTAAGTTT
>QFDD01002926.1:0-16125 GCA_006871305.1 Vachellia collinsii | reverse complement strand
TAGAGTTAATTAGTTATATCAAGAGTTGAGACCCAATTTCTTTTAAGGAAATAAAACATGTATGGAGGAATCTAGTGATCTCGAAGACAATCATTTGGAGAACGCACTTACCAAAAAAAATTCAAAATTTCATGATAGTTATGAAGAACATGAATTTATATGAAGAACATATGTGTGCATAAAACTAAATATGGTGTAATGATGACACAAAAGTCATGGTTTGGTATCTATCAAGGAAGTTGGTCTTTCTCATGTAATGTTGTCACTGAACAAAAAATGAAAGAAAGTGAAATTAAAGTGGACTGATATTAGCCCTACATAATGGAGTCTGATTAGCGTCAAGTCTTGCAACAAATGATGACCCTGGTGGAATCATAGCATATATTTTTCAATATATATTAATTTTATTGCTATGCTATATTTCTTGCAGGAACTCTTAATAACAATGGGAAAAAATATGTTTTCAAATCTATCTTTACAACATAAATTACATTATTGTTTATTTTCTGACTTTATTATTTCAAATTATTTAATTTGACCTTACTTAATCTTCAGTGCAGGAAATTCTTACTTGTTAAATTGAATTTCTTTCGTTCATGTATTTACACATACAATGAACAAGTACACAAAATATAAAATATATGTAAAATCAGTACATCTCAATATATATATATATTATCCCTTTCATCTACAACAACATAAAACCGGAGACCACATCATGCTTCCTGCTTGCTACATGACATTTTTTTCATTATGTATATATAAAATGTATGTAAAATCGGTACATCTCAATATATGTATCTATATTTGTTATCTCTTTCATTACAATCTTCATTTCAATACACCGACTTCCTTTGATCTAAAATATAATTATAATGTACTTAATTGCATATAGATCAAGAAATAAAGAAAGTTAAATAATTCATCAGTCAAAAAGTTACATCACTGCTTAAAATTATCCTTAATGTATTCAAATACAACTATATTGAAGTGTAGACAAGGATAAATTAGGGAAAAAGTAATTAATACTCTAAATCTATATTATCAAACAAGAGTATTTATATTTTTAAGCATAAAAAAATTATAAAACATGCATATATCTTTAATATAGAAGTTATTTTGTTACATTTAAGCGATTGATATTCATATCTCTTCTTTCATGGTCTCTAATAAAAGTGGTTAAAAAAAGCATAAAATAAGAAGGAACAATATTAAGAGTGATATAAGGGAAACCTATATTCTTTTAAATGTCAAATATTTCTAGAACTCTTTTTTTCTTTTTCCACCATAAGGGCTCTTAGAATTGTGCTCCATGAATTCTGTAAGAAATGAATAAATAAAGTTCATAAAGTCCTGAATATATAGCATGACATTTTTTGTATAATTAATATCGGACCGACCATAAAGCAACACCCCATTCTCTTGAAAAGCACTCTAATTATAAGATCATTAGTTTAATGACTTCAAGTATAATGACTACAAAAGTAGTATTATTCAAGAGACAAGGTTACATGTTTCAACATGGTCGGAAAGCGTTTTGGACTTAATTACTCTTCAACTTCGATAAGTACAGCTGACTCAATTAATTAAGAAGACCATCTTCATCCATACCTTCATTTTTCAGAAAAAAAAAATTAAACAATGATAAATACAAAGTTTAAATTTGAGAAGCGAGACAGCTAGAAGGATCAATGTTGAGAACAACAAATGGGTAAAAATGTGTCCCTAAACAACTCGCACTATGACTCAATTGTATATTTTAAGAAATCAAATGTAAATTTTAATTAAGCTTTTAGAATTTGTCAATAGTTAGCATTTATTTAGCATAATATTTATTCGTACACGTGTATATAAAGCGACAAGTGTAAATACAAAAGCTAATTCAATACTATTCATTCTTTTAACCAATTCTTCCTTTCGATCTGGAACTTTGCTCTATTTTTTTCATCTTTTTTCTCCTCTGAGCTTTAGCTCGTGTCATGGTATCAAAGCAGTAAGCATCATGATGTCGACTTCTATTGTTGCGGATGGTGCCGTGACTATCTTTGGTACCGCTATCAACACTAACTCATCCTCAGATCCTACCTAGAATTTTTCAAGCCCTTATTATCTACATCCTAATGAAAGCCTAACCCTCATTCTTGTTACTCCGACACTGAATGGACTAAATTATCATACCTGGTCTAGAGCTGTGAAGATGGCTCTACAATTTAAGACTAAGCTCGAATTTGTTGATGGTTCCATTCTTGCACCTTTGAGTTTCGATCCGTTGTATCCTACTTGGTTGCATTGCAACACAATGGTATGTACCTGGATTACATGTTCTTTGTCCCCCACCATTGCACAGAGTATCCTTTGGTTGGATAAAGCGTATGATAAATGGTCTGATATGAAGGATCGATTTGCTCAGAGTGATGTCTTCTGCGTTGGTGAGTTGCAAGAAGAAATATTCTTGTTTAAATAGGGAGATTTGTCGGTCAGTGAATATTTTACCAAATTAAAAATTTTCTAGGATGAATTTACGAGTCTTCGACAAATTTCTCACTGTTTTTGCAATTTTACTTGTTCTTGTGTGGTTTACCATGAACAAGATTATGTCCTCAGATTCTTGAAAGGTCTTAATGATCGATTTGTTGCAGTGAAATCTTAGATAATGTCATTGGATTCTTTACCTTCTATGAATAAGGTTTTCTCTTTAATTTTGCAACAAGAACGTGAGATGCATCTAAATGTTGAACCACTGGTCCTATTCACTAAAGGTGCATCACAATCATCTGGTTCTGGTAATGGTTTGAAGACTCAAGCTAATACTAGATCTTGTAATAACAAGTTTTGTACCTTTTGTAATTGTCATCGTCACACTGTGATACTTGTTATCGCAAACATGGTTTCCCTCCATGCTTTAAATTCTGTAATTCATCATCTGCATCTTATAATCATTATTAATCTCAGGATCAATCATTACCTGTGACAAAGCAGACAACCAAATCTCCTAGCACCTCCTCAACTCCATCCCCACAATTCACACCTGAGCAATATCAAAAGCTCCTTGATCTGGTTCAATTTGGTTCATTGCCTACCCATTCTGCAGCTATGCCTTCCATTCATAATCTTTGTTCTACTTCATCCTTTAATCCTCATTTAGGTAATTTTTCCTTCATTGCTTCGTTTTCTCTTCACACCTCTTAGATCATTGATACAGGAGCCACTGATCATGTATGTCATACACTCACCTTTTTCTCTGAATATCATTATGTTTCTCCTATTTCCATAAAAACTCCCCAATAATGGTTAGATTACTGCTACTATCTCAGGGACCATACATCTCTTTGATTCCTTAATTCTTGACAATGTCTTTTACATACCTGACTTTATCTTCAATATTCTTTGTCTCCAAACTCACGTTTTCTCTCAAATCTTGTTTTATTTTTCTCTCCTCTATTTTACATTCAGGGCCTCTTCCCTTGGAAGACGATTGGTGCAACTAAAGTTTTTGAAGGATTATATTTTCTCAATCTTGCAAATATCAAACACATTGTGGCTATGTCAATTTTCTCATCTCCAGAACGTGTTCCTACAAGCCCAACTCAGCAGACATCTTTTGATTTATGGCATCACTGTTTTGGTCACATTTCTCCTTCTACATGAAAAATTTTACATCAACAGTTATTTACATTCATTGTAATCCAAAGCTTGGTCCATGTGATGTATGCCATATGGCAAAACAAAAACGTTTGAGTTTTCCTGTAAGCATATCATTCACTATTAAAACTTTTTCCATAATTCATACTGATATTTGGGTCCTTTTTCTGTGCCTTCTGTTAGAGGTTTTCGTTATTTCTTAACTATTGTTGATTATTATAGTCGGTATACATGGATATTTCTTATGAAATCCAAATTTGAGGTTAGAGTTCATCTTCAATCATTTATCAATCAAGTTGAAAGTCAATATGATACTAAAGTTCAAACTATAAGATTAGACAATGGTCTTGAACTTTTCATGGAGTCTTTTTACAAGTCTAAAAGCATTATTCACCAAACCTCATGTATTGATATATCACAGCAAAATGGCACGATTGAAAGGAAACATCAGCATATTTTAAATGTTGCTTGGGCACGTTTATTTCAAGCTAAACTTTCAAAATTATATTGGTACTTTGCTGTTAATCATGTTGTTTTTTCAATTGACAGATTACCATCACCAATCTTAAATCATTTTACTCCTTTCCATTTATTATATGTAAACATCCTTCATATTCTGATTTAGGTGTTTTTGGTTCCTTATGTTATGCTTCTACTACGAGCATGTTTGGAAAGAAACAAAACCTTGGTTTTGAAAGTGATTTCACAGAATCTGAGGTAAGTATGTGAGAGAGTTTTGTCTCGGCTTGCGTGAAATTGATTTTGAGAATTGGTTAACATCACATAGCAGAGCCAAATTTGATTCTTGGGCTTCAAAATGTATTTTTCTTGGATTCCCTGCAACTCCAAACGGATACATCCTTTTAGATCTCCATTATAACATGATTTTTATTTCTAGAGATGTTGTTTTTATGAATCTTTCTTTCCTTATTATGGCATTACATCACATGACTTTGTCATTCCTCTTCCTACTTATATACCTTCTCTAGATTATTCACCTCTTTCTTCTATAGACATTGTTACTAACACCATACCAACACCTACTACGACTTCCATTACACCCATAGTTTCTGAACAACCATCTTCTTCTTCCCCATTACCTGTACCCACACATTCTTCCTTTAAACCACACAAAACACCTACTTATTTGCAGGATTACTATTGTTCATCCTTCACTACTTCAGCTGCATCATTTTCCTTAGGTGACAAATATCCTTTATCTGCTGTTTTATCTTCTCATTCTCTTTCTCCTTCACATGAGTGTTTTTGTTTAATCATTTCCTATGATGATATTCTCAAAACCTACCACCAAGCTTCTAAAATTCAAGCTCTGGAGTATAATCACACATTGGTCCTTACTCAATTACCTAATGGGAAACATCCTATTGGTGTTAATTGGGTTTTTACTAAGAAATATAAGTCTGATAGTACTTTAGATCAGTATAATGCTTGTTTGGTTGCCAAGGGTTTTACTCAGACAGAAGGAATTGATTATTTCGACACTTTCTCTTCTGTTGCTAAAGTGACCACTGTTAGATTACTTCTTGCTTTGGCTTCTATTAATAATTGACAACTTCAACAATTTGATGTGAATAATACCTTTTTGCATGGTGACCTTGATAAAGAGGTTTATATGATTTTACCTCCTAGTTTTCACTACTCTGATTCTACACTTGTTTGCAAATTACAAAAGTCTCTCTATGGGCTCAATCAAGCTAGTAGAAAATGGTTTCAAAAACTCTCTTATGGTTACACAGAATCCAAAGCTGATTATTCCTTGTTCATCAACATCTATGGGACTAGTTTCACTGCTCTTCTAATATATGTTGATGACATCGTTCTAATGGGTAATGATTTGGCTGAAATAGAAGTAGTAAAACACAATCTTGATGTTCAATTTAAGATCAAGAATCTTGGTGCTGTCAAGTATTTTTTTTTTGGGACTTGAGGTTGCTAGAAATAAATCTGGTATCTCTGTATGCCAAAGGAAATTTGCTATAGATCTTTTAAATGATACAAGTTATTATGATTATAAACCTGCTTCTACACCAATGGATAGGAATGCCAAGTTAAGTCTTGAAGGTGGTACTCCATTGCTAGATATAACCTCATCGTCAATTGGTTGGTAGACTCCTTTATCTCACCACTACCAAGCCGGACATATCTTTTGTTGCTCAACAACTTAGTCAATTCATGGCTAATCCTACTGACCTGCATCTTCAAACTGCTCATCAGGTTCTTCGATACATTAAATTTGCACCGACAGATGGCCTCTTCTTCCCTTCTAAGTCTAATGTTCAAGTGAAGGGTTTTAGTGACAATGATTGGGCTGCCTATGTTGATTCCAGAAGATCTATTACAGGCTACTGTATCTTTCTTGATAATTTTCTCATTTCATGGAAGTCCAAGAAGCAGCATACTATATCCTGATCATCCTCTGAAGCTGAATACCAAGCATTGGTTGTCACCACTTGTGAAATCCAATGGCTGCTGTACTTGCTTGATGACCTTCATGTTCCTCGCTCCAGGACTGCTCTATTATACTGTGACAACCAATCAGCAATTCAAATTGCTTCTAATCCTACCTTCCATGAGCATACTAAACACATTGAGCTGGACTGCCATTTAGTTCGTGACAAGGTTCAAGAGGGTGTCATTCATCGTCTCCCGTTAAGATCTCAAGATCAACTAGCGGACCTTTCCATGAAACCCCTCTCTCCTACACCATTACATTTCCTTTTATCCAATATGGGCATGGTTGATATACATGCTCCAGCTTGCTGGGGGGTGACAGGCTATAATCATGATGGAGGTTCGATTTTAGTTAGATCTATAACTAATAGTTAACATTTAATTGGCATAATATTTATTCCTACACAAAGGGACAAGTGTAAGTACGAAAGCTAATTCAATACTATTCATTCTTTTACCCAATTCTTCCTTTCGGTTTGGAACTTTGCTCTGTTTTCTTCATCTTTTTTCTCCTACGAGATTTAGCTCATGTCAAAAAGCTTAATAAAAAAATAAGAGAAATAACAATTGTTAATTTGGAAAATTTTGCTGAAAATCATTGAAGATATAATTCCAACACTTGAGAAGTTTAATGATCTAAATTTTCTTATGAGGTTCCGCAATTTAAAATTGCATTGTGTTGCCTATTGCATAAGGGTTTTTCATCTATTTATTTCTCTAATTAAAACATTAATCAATCTATGTCACTTCACAGAGTTTATGATTTTTTAATGTTATTTTTTCAATTGAGAATTTTAGATCCCCCTGTGTTCTTACTCCTTCATAGAGGAATGAGCGGAAACTTGATGAAAATACGAATAGTACCGATAGTGACGAAAAACTAAGCAATGACTCCAAAACTATAAGAACTAGCTAGGAGGCCGTTGTTGATTTTTCATGTAATACGCCTACCCAATTCATCTATAATACTTGTTATTTTACACAAATTAATTTAGTGAAGTAATAAATTAATGATATATAATCTAATGTTATATAAGGATATTTTAAAGATATAATATAATATTTGCTATAATTAATTTTATATAATTTTTTAATTTATGTAAATGATTAAGTGACTCTTATATTAAGGATTAGATGAGTAATTTTTTTTTTTTGGGTAAAACTAACTTATTTTATTCTGCAAGTGATCATTCTCATGCATGTTACATGAAATTGTCACTCGTTTTGTGACAGGGTAGTTATTGTTTGGAGAACATTTTAATCTTTTTATACCATTTTTATATTGGTAATATAAATTAGGGATCCTTAACTATCAATTCTCATCAATTGGTGAGTGTTAGGAAAGCCTTCAAAATCATTTAAAAATGTACTTTTATGTAAGTCAAGATAAAACTATTAATCATAATGCTGGGAGCGGATTTTCTCAAAATCATCTTTCTCATTTGCTTCTCAAAATCACATTTACACCCTTAGATCAAATAATGGATGTTTTAGATTTAATATTTTATAAATTTTTTATTATAGTAGTTTATAAGTTAAAAAATTAATCATCTTGTATATATTGTAGTTATAAATAATGTAGATCATATTTTAACAGTGTACATTTATTTATATTTACAATATTAATTTTATAAAATATTAAATATGAACTCTCCATTTTTTATTTAAGAGTGAGGATGTGATTTTGAAAAAAAAAGATGATTTTGATAGAAACGAAAGCCACCACCAACTTATTCTGAAAACGAGAAGATAAGTATTTATGGAAACCTTCAATTGATGGTTGTTTTTTTATTAGTTGTGCATATCGTTTTGTTTTTGCAGGTACATAGCATCAGGAAGATAATATCTGGAAAGAGATATGGAGATAGCAAATACCAAAAAAGATTAAAGCTTTCATGTGGATCTTTACACATAGGAAGACACATATAGCACAGCCCGATCCAAGCATGGCATGGCTCAGACTACCATGTGTCTGTTTGGGTGTAGTCAAGAGGAGGATCATATGAACCTGCTGCGCAATTGTATCAATGCTGAAGAGCGGTGGTTTCCTTGGTCAATCCTTCTTTATGGGGGGAATTTTCATCATATTAAGGAGTGGACTGGTTCAAATGGAATCTCAAGAAAGCGGCATATAGGGAGTTCACACAAAAACTTGAGTAGAATTTTTTATTTGGTCACACTTGTTGGGACATATGGGTTGATAGGTGCAGAAAAGCTTTTGGTGAAAACATCCCAATAGATTTCAACCACACACAGACTACTTTCTTCAAGGCATGTAGCAACTAACTCTCTTGTCTCGATGTCATTTATATAAAGGGCAACATGTTCAATTACATGGGGACATCAATGAAGGGCTTAATGAGTTTACGCTTGAAGTTGATAGCTCGGTTCTTGACTCAGGACTGAGTGGCTGCTGTGGAGTCATTTGAGGGGCACATGACCAATGGATGGATGGTTTCAGTTGCAAGCTTATAATAGTAACCCTAGCTATTGTTGAAATTATTGCAATCATCCATGGATTACAGTTATGCTAGAACAAAGGTTATGATCATAAAAGCTTTACAGAATGTATTGAGGCTATTAAGCTCATGTCCAATGGTTGTGATTGCAACCATCCATTTAAAGCTATTGTAGATGAGGCTCGTACGATAATTTCCAAAAATTGAAATATTGTGCAACAACAAATTTCAGGAGAGAGAAACACAATGGCGGATTTGCTAGTTGAAATGGTTCATTATTTGTCAGGAAGCTTTTGTTTTCATGACCAACCACCCCTCTCCTTACAGGATGAGGTGGTGGATGAGGATTGAAGAACCCCTATGAATTTTGAAATTGTAATATAACTTTTTTATTAATGATATCCAGTATTTATTCAACAAAAAAAAAGGCCCACCACCAATACAGAACGCATTCTGATTTGTATGTCGAAATTCTTCAATGAATGCTACTATGCTAAATAGTTGACTAGCAAAGTCATGGGCTTAGGACTTATCTTCTAAGTCCAATGGGCTAAACAAAGGCCTTCCAAGCTGAGGCCCAAAGCCTAGTAATTCTCCCTTCATACCTGTGTTTATGGGCATATTTGTATTAAAATTTTAAAAGCAGATTCACATTACTCAAAATAAAACTTCTCTCATATACCTATATCATAATAGGGGGGAAATTCAAAAACTTTGCTTAACATGTCATAAAAATATTTTTGTTATTAATCTATCTTAGCTTTTTCTTATAAAGAAGGCCGACCTGGGGTGCCATTAAACTTTTCATGAAATGCTTATTTATAAGTTGTACCAAAAAAGAAAATGCTTATTTATAAGTCGGCAATAAATGTGATAAACTATCTTTTTTTTTTAAATATCTGGTTTTAAGAATTCTTAGCTATTTAATGCATCAAAACTTTGTATGATTACTTTTGTCCTTGTCCTCAACTTCCTGTCAATTTGGTTATGACTATTATTCTCATTCACATTGCCAAACAACAACAGCAACAACAATAATAATACATATTTGAAATTGGAAAAAAATAATAAAATTTTATAAGATCCTAATCCGCATAAACAACAAACTATATAATAATTTTATTCACTGACCCTCAATATTTCGTGTAAAAACTGGCTTTTTGTCCTTCTATATAAATAATAACGACTCGTGAAATTTTCAGTAATTTCGTTCATAACGGAAAATCAACGGGTAACAACAGAATTATTGCTTGTATTAATTATTTGCTCTGAAGTAAAGACTGCTGGTACTGGATCTGGAAACGCTTTCTCCTTCCCCTTATGAACTCATCAATGAAACTAGAAGTTGACTCTAACTTTCTTGCTGATCCAATCCAGTGGAACCACAAAAAGTAACTCCTGAATTAGCTTATGACAAAGTACATATTCACAAAAATTACACAGAACACAGATATGTAGTATCCCTGATTCTTCGAAAACAAAAGGCAGTGAAAAACCAGAAATTTAATTAATACTCCGAAGATCATAACTGGCTATGGCTAGTCTGATATTTCCATGGAGAACACTGTAAATTAGAGCAAGAATCTGTCCATGTGCTTGTGCAGGCCCCTTCAATCCCATCACAACACTTGCACACAACTCCAAGCGCAGCCAAGTTCTGCGAGCCACCTATAATAACTAATCACCATCAAACCAAGAACAAAATAAGCTTAGTATATCAACTCAGAAAAAAGAAAGAGAGAGAGAAAAGAATAGAAATTACGAACCTCGATGAAGGGATTTGAGGGAAAGTGGTCTTGCTTCTGCAGTAAAGGAGGGTTTGTGTGAAATAGAAGAAGCCATGATGAGCAGGAGGGGAAGCAGAAGAAGACACTTATTGATGCTCATCATGTTGGCTCCTCACAGAGACTATATGCAGAAACCCTCAAAGGGTTTAAGATGAGGAAGAGATGGTGGACTTATAGAGAGAGAGATCAGTCCAGAAAAAGGGAAAGGGAATTGCTGAGAAAGTCTTCAAAACCATAAATGATTGGGGTTGCGGTAGCCCCAACCAATGAGAAAACAATAACACAGACAGTCTATCTAGAAGAAACGATATTTTATTTGCATTGGGAAATTTTCTTTTTGTTGATAAAGGGCCAGATTTTTGGTGGGGAGTGATAAAGTAATGGACGAGGAAGGAGTTAGGAAGGATGGGGCTTCTGGAAGAGACAAGGAAAGAGAGACGATGACCCCACGTACACGTTTACCACTTTGTTACGTCTCCATTACTGTGACTGTGAGGACTCTCAGGGTGGGTCCCACCTCAAATTGTTTTGTCTCTTTCGTTGAGTTGAAGTTAGAACACCCATCTTAATCAAATTAAGCTAAGCCACACCCTTTACACACAAGTTTTGGGTGGGACATCACAATGAGATTGTTTTTTTTTCTTGTACTGTATATTATATTATATAAATTTATCATTTTTATTTATATAGAACTGGATGCAATATAATAGCATGGGGAGTGGGAAATGGGACTAGATTAAATAAAGCAGAGAGAAAAGCGTGAGCGGCAGGATTCGAACCTGCGCGGGCAGAGCCCACATGATTTCTAGTCATGCCCGATAACCACTCCGGCACGCCCACTTGACAATGCGTGAAAGATTCTAAAGAGTACTATTAAACATAAAAAATAGAACAATAGCCGAACAACCAAAATGGAGATGCGGGGTATCGATCCCCGTACCTCTCGCATGCTAAGCGAGCGCTCTACCATCTGAGCTACATCCCCATGTTTGTTGACTCTTTCACTGAATTCCCAAGATCAAAAAATCTCATCTCTCAACATTGACCACCTATTCAATCAAAATACTAGAAACATTTGTAATTCATCATATAATTTTTTTAAGAAAAATAAATTACATTATTTGGTGAAATTTTAAAAATTTGATGTTTGAATATATTGGATATTGCACCTGTTTAGTGAAAATTACTTT
The DNA here is from genome assembly GCA_006871305.1 of Vachellia collinsii. Lineage (NCBI taxonomy): Eukaryota > Viridiplantae > Streptophyta > Magnoliopsida > Fabales > Fabaceae > Vachellia > Vachellia collinsii. Next base: position 4,575 of record QFDD01002926.1, on the reverse strand, counting down.
TCTAATATAATTTATTATATGCAAAAAGAAATTTTTTCTTGATTTATATCAATATGCTTCTTAATACACTAATGCAAGCAGACCCATTAATACGACTTGAGTTTTACTTTCGCAATCGTAGTTTGAGGAAATTATTGTCACTCAATAGTCATTTTTTAATAATATTGCAGTTGTTTACCTGAAAAACAAGCAATATCGAAGCATAGACTTCATGTTCCAAAGTCCAAATAGATCAATGGGCAAGCAGCGCTATCAAAAATTTGCTTTCAAAGATGGCCTTTAGCATATTTTCATGCTTAGCCAGAGGGATAGAAGACAGGACAAACGTAGAAACTGTTGGGTATATAACGGACCCAAAAGGAAGAAATATAAATCAATCATGATACTGATCGGAATATAGACGTAATTTTTACATTAAAATACTATAACATTTATTTATGATTAATTTGTCATAGTGCTGGCCTTAAAAAACATAGCGTAGTACTTTTTTGTGGCCACAGAAAATGGCGAAAACCGACAACTTGTGGCAACAATACCAATCACTTGGCTAATTACAAATTTACGATAACTAATCCAAAAAAGAAGGGGAGGGGAGAGGTGTTTTCATAGCAAAGATGTTAGCGTCTGACACAGCATTAAATGAAATCTGAATCCCTCCGAAAATGTTGCAGGTCTGGATGAGTGTCCTGCCCAGGCCTCCGAGGGTTCCTGCATTATTGGAGATAAAAGAAAAGGTGTATTAGTCTAATGACTTGTCAGCATTCTGCATTATACTAATAACCCAATTATCATGCAATAACAAAACTTGTGTATACTTTTCAGCGTTTGATAGCACGTGCAAAAGCTTCCTACAGCAACCCAACAGTACATAACTAGATCTTTCCAATAGAAAGTGATGTCAAGTTGTCAAAAGTAGTACTTAGTCCAAACACAATACAGCCTTTAAACTTCTACATAATGGCTGAAATCAATACTTTCAAGCTCAAATCCCAGCTATTTCCTTTTCTTTCACCAACCCTTACTTTCAAGATCAAAAGTTCTACCCCTTGTTTCACCTTTAAGATCCTAGGTTAATCAAATACTGAAACTAATGTATTCATCAAGAGCCCTTTATAAAGGGTTAGACAACAGATGACCCCATTGCTATTATATAACAAAAAATTATAATTTAATCATTCTGCCATACCTTGCAAACCTGTTGGGTTCAAAACCAGGAATGCCAGGGGGACCATATGGATCAAATCGGGCACCCGGAGGGACACCCCTGTTTAGATAGAGACGATCATAAACATGAGTGACAAAATATGCCCCAAGCCAGAGGGAGAGCCATAGTTGAAAAGGAAAGAGAACATGACTTACGGTTGTCCTCCCAGGAAACCAGGTTCTCCACCAATACCCCCAAACCAACGTGGGTCATTAGGCCCTGTTCCACAATTATACAAAATAATAATCATGACTATCTAGGTAACGATCAGAACCTAATTACTTGCAAGTTGCAACTATATTGATACAACTTCGCTCATACGTACCTACAAGCATACCCCCACCAGTGCCAAAATCGCCCCTATATACCAGTAGAGAATTTACAAGGAAGAAAGGAATTGTCAACATCGACTAACAAAGAACAGAAGTCAGAACGGTGACTGAAAATAAAATGAGGACAGATATACCTCATGGGATAAACTCCTGCACCAGGCCCTGGGTGCACATCACTGAAACCACCAGGATTTATGGGAGGATATATAACTCTGGAAAAGAAACGACAAAACAAGAACGCAAACTTATAATCAATGGAAATTTACAAGTCACTTATAAAAAATGTCCATGTAAATTTAGAAAAGGAAAAGAGTGATAGTCAAGAAAGCATGGCCCACAGGCAATCAACCGCTCCAAAGCATATATGTATAAAAGGAGCATTGATTTAAATAAAAATAGCATCGAAGAACATAATGATACACAAGCTCACGTGTTCTCAAATGTCAGAGCTTAACTAACGTATCATTTAATACATGCAATTGTGATTATGTTCCCGCGTCTATTCCTGAAACCAACTGGCGCTATACTAACCATGCTTTTACTCTTAGTTCGGAAGGCCCAAAAATAGAGACATGGAGTGAACATTTCATTCCAGGCCTTAATATCCTAGACATAGCGATCACCATTCTAGCCTGAGCAAGAGGGACTGGCCATAAGAGAATATTGATTCCAGCAATCAGGCAATTAACTAATCTTAGTCACGATTATGATTATTATTCCATGTAAAAATGACAAGGACAAATGGAATGACGAACTGGAATATGACTATATAAGTAGCTATTCCATTCAGATTCTGATTCCAAGGGGTTTCATTGAGTATCAAACATGCTCAGTATCTCTTTCTAGAAGGTGGACCCAATTAGTTCCAATTCAGTCTGTAAAAGGCAATGGTTGCATTAGCCACAGACAGTACCTCTTTTGAGCTACAAAAATTTAACACGTCCATTTTTTTTTTAATCCCAGAAAAGAAAAATCCATCTTTCATATTGATTGAGAAATAATATATATCTCAACCAAAAAACTAGCTTATCAGGAAAGCAGAAGGCAAAGTTTGATTCAGGTTTATTATTTGATTATAAGGCTTTCGCAGTCTCTCCTCCCTCCAGGATATGCAACGCAAAAGAGGGGCATCAAGGGGGGTTCTGTGTCTTACAGAATCACAATCCAATCCACTAGCGGCATCTAAACATATGTCAAACTGATTAAAATTGAAAGCAGTATACAGCGACGCAGACACTTACCCTGACGGATGAATTGAAGGACCAGCTGGTTCATGAAACCTAGCGTCAGGCTGATGCACTTCTGAACTTGATCTATAACCTGTATCTGAGCTCTGAGAAGAGCTGTAAAACAATTCTATTATGAGGATACCAATCTCATTCACGGGGAAATAAAGTTCATATATTAGCAAAAGTTCAACTCAAAGACCCAAAAATTCAAAACAAGTATAACAGACAATTTTCTGAAACAGGCATATATAGGGGGCGAGATTTCAGCATTCCTTTTCCTTTGAGGTCTAGGTGGCTAGAGAATATACCAGTAAAACAGTTGCAAATGTAAGAATGTTCATGCAATTCTGGCTTCTAGATGATTATTTAACTTGGAGACAACAGCTCAGCCTTGGCTTTTAAATTTAATATTATTTGGGGGGGAACTGTGTAATTATCTTTGTGCTGGGTGTTGACCTAAACCTCAAGCCTGGGTGTTTCATCTTAACTCAGACAATTATACAGCTGAGCTGCTCTACCGTTGGTATGTTGTAAATTATAGTATCCGGTTAAAACACTGAGTAGAAAGACTATAAAACACAGTAAACGTCAAGACGACCCTATTGACATGATTATAAAGCCCTTAAAATACTTCCTCAAATTAACACTTACTCATCTCTGCAGAGCACTAGTACTAGCGAAAGTTATTCACCAATATAATGTAATAGAGCACGATAATGCGAAATAACTTCCAATCGCAATCCGATTTTGAAAAATCCAAAATTTTACTATCTATGGTGCAAAATGTAGGTACTAACTAATTTAAGCGGGTGAGGCTTCAATTCTCAAATTTCAGCACAGGTTAAAACATTCATATGGAGGGGGGAAGATTTACTACCTACCTTCCAGGATTACTTGACGAGCTAGGTATGGAGGAGCCCTCGAGTTTAAAGAACACTTCCGTATCCAGGCTCTTCACTAACTTATCCAAATTTTTGAACTGGTCCGAATAATTGCTGCTTCCATTGTCTCCAGCATAGTCCCCAACACTGAAATTAGAAAACAAAGACCACATAACCGTCAAATTTTTCAACCGCAGTTCAAAATTAGTCGTTCAAGCCACAAGAATAGACCACTTACTCAATCTCAAGATGTACAGGGTCAGAAGATCCTTCAGACAAAGCATCAACGAGTAATTTATCATTCATCACGAGGCACTTGACCAAAACTTTCTTCGAACCCTTTTCAGGGTTCGCGTAAACAAATGCGTACTCATCGTCCAGTTCGTTCCAGTGATCAACAGACACCTCATCTACACAGATATAAACTTCAGCAAAAGGAAAAATAAAATTACATATTGAGAGAAAGAGAAAACAGTCGGAGAAGTGAATACCGGTAGAGGGATTGGAAAGGGCGGAGTCAAGACCGGCCTGAGAGCCCGTGGCAGTGAGGACATAACCAGAGGCGAGGAAGGAAGCGTGAACCGCAAAAGCGATTCTGTCGAATTTATTGCGAAACGTTGGCCTCGCGGCCCTAATCACCGCCATCACCGACTTGTCGCTAGCCATCGTTGCTTACAAGCTTCAGAGAGGACGAAGAACATAAAATTGATGGAGAAAAGCACTTTACTTTCTTTTATTTGTTTGTTTGTATTTGCCGGGGCATGCTTACATATTTATTACACATTGCTTACGGGACATTTTATGGGACATGATGCACATCGTATATTTAGATCCGTATATAACCCATGTATTACCATAATTTATTACTGAAATAATAAACCAATTTTTAATATAAGAGTTAATTTTTTAAAAAAATAAAAATGTTTTTT
>QFDD01002925.1:0-14274 GCA_006871305.1 Vachellia collinsii | reverse complement strand
TCAATTTGATATTGGCATGGAATTTGAAAGTTTAGTTGTTTTTCTTTAATGTGAAATGTTATCTCTTGCTAGTTAACCTATATTATAAATTAAGAATTTTTATAGTCATAGTTAATTATTAAATTGTTGTTTATTGAGTTAAGTAACCGGTTAATAAATGTTAAGATGTTCATATGTTATGTTTTGTTGTTCATTTGTATATTAAAAATAATAAAATAAAAAATTGAATAAAATAGTAAAAAATTTAGAACATAATAGTGAAAAATTCAAAACAAAATTGCAATCTACAAATTCTCATTTAAAACAAAAATTTTGTATAAGCCTTTCATATTTTGCAAAAATTTAGAAAAAAATATCAATTCAAAAGTTAGGGTTAAAATAGAAATTATCATAATATATTCTCAATATTGTTGAAAATTAACTTCAAAATTTAAAGTTGAAATACCTATAATTCAAGTAAGTATAAATTTTGGCATTAGGATGAAGAGTCTTTAATAATTTGTAGTTAAAAAAAATTGGCACACACATAGCTTCAATTTTTATTCTAATGATGAAGGGTTATTATAATCTTTTTAACAACATTCAAAAATCTCTAGTAAGGCCTATAAGCCTTATTAAAAATTTGATAAAAGTGTATGTTTAAATTAGGATTTGTGCATTTTGACTTGATTTAATATGAATCTTCCCTTTTATTAATTCCATTGTATATGTATATTTCTATTTAAATTGGTTTTATTACCTTGCCTGTTTCCTGGCTCTTGTTTCGTTTCATCATCATCATCCTCCTCCTCCTAAATATTACGAGGCTTCAAACATTTATTAATATCGTATCTAATTCTCACAACTTGAGCCCCAGACTAGATTCGTCGTATTATTTTCGCTTGTTGGATATCCCCATGAATGAGAATAATTCCACTGTCAACTTGGTTACATGTTTCAATTTTTACACAAAAATGAAAATATCAATTGTGGGGAAAAGAACCCTGCTAAAATTTCTATAGAGATAGACTCTACTTTTATTTTATAAAAACGAAGGGCAGTTACTACTCATGTAATAATAATTAATATGCTAGTTTAGTTGGTCCACTTTGGCTAGAATTTAATCTTAGTCACAAGGGTAAATTCAAATTCCATGACTGATGTTAGTAATTAATTAGTTTATTTATATAGACGTTTCAATTTTGTAATAAGTCTAACTTTATATATAAAACATAGCTCATGATTTTTTTTCCTTTATTTTTGAAATACAAAGCCACGGTGCGAAATAAAACCTTGTGGGAAAACAAAAAATAAGACAGATCGAGCAGCAAAACATCCCCTACACCCTAATATTCTTGTCCCCATGATACACTTAATGAGAAAAACAATCCCCACATTTATTTATCTCTTAATGAAAAAAACGTCATCAAAAATGACCATCCAATGCCGCACCTTTTGATAGAACTAATGAGAAGGCGATTTAGGAAATGTTTGTTATGGAGAAGTCCAATTAAGCAACTCAGCCAAATTACAACACACATTATAACTTTAGTGTTATGAATATTACAATATCATCAAATGTAGATGTCCATAACATTTGTCTTTTGGAATTCTACACTTAAAGCTATATTGGATGTTCATAACCACATAGACTCTTAGGATTCCATTTTATGATTAAGGACTATAACTTCCAATATCTTTATGTTGTATCATAATGTGGATTGATTCCAATGCCTTTATGTTGTATCATAATGTGGATTAATTCTTATGTTTATGACATTGTAACTCTTGGAAGGATTTAAAGTCTATAAATAGAGTTGTAACACAAAGGGTTGATGGACATGGAATATACAATGAAATGAAAGAGAACTCCTCTTTTATTCTCTCCTTCAACTTTCTCTCATCTTCTCCATCTCTCTATCTCAATCTCTTATATATTTTTTTATTTTATAACATATTATCAGCACGATACTCTACCAGATGAGTTCTTAGCATATTGTTGATTCTCGTAGATTTTTGTTTGTTGCATAATGACATCTAGATTGTATGGTATTGTAATATTTTTTTTTCTCAGAGTTACTTTAGCAACTCCCTCTACTTTCTCTTATTGCATCTTTGATTTATTTACTCTTGATCAATCTGGGATAAGCTAATGAGCCACTGTATGGAATTAGTTGATTCTTTTACCGGATGTTTTAAACACCGGATTCCATGGCTAGGATTGGAGATTGTTGTTATTATTCTATCTTATTTCAATTTTCCTTACAAGTTCTTTGATATTATTAATGTTATTTTAGTTTTGGCTTGAAGCCATATTGATCTAATTTTATAAAGTATGACCTGAAGTTATATTGTTTTGATTATATGGCCAGAAGCCATATTCATTTTATATCTTGAGATTATATAGCCAGAAGTTATATCAAATGGCCAAAAATCATATATCTTTTCCCATCTAACAATGTAGCCATAAGCTATATTCATTTAATTCCTTATTATATGGCCAGAAGCCATATACTTTTGTTGGATGGCTATAATCCACACAATTCATTTATCCTGAAGATAAATGACTAAAAGTTATATAATATTAAATTCTCATCATTAGCCTGAAGCCATAAGAATTTAATTTTTGTTGTAATATTTTACTTGATATTATTTTTTTATCTTTACGGATTTTATTTAATTGTCAGTCATATTATATTTGCATTGTTAAATTTTCTGCTATTTTCTATTTTATTCATTGTTATTTATTTATTTACTGTTATTACAGTAAACCAGAAGTTTACTGATCAAGAATGACTTGTTTGATCATCCAAGTCAAAAATATGTTACAACAAATTATTGAAAGATTATGTATTGACATCCATTGAAGAACCAGAAGATTCTTCATGAATAGCCAACATATTATATAACTCAAAGTTATTATGTGCTACTCGTTCTCAATAGAATATGGATCATGAGAAGATCATTAGTTATGATTTGAAATGGATCTCTACATTTCTAGAAATATATTAATTTATATGAGTCCATTCAAAAAGTATGTAAATCATACATGTATTCAATAATTTTGATAAATGCATCTACAAGATGGTTACATATGTGATCATTATTAGCTTGCAGCCTAAAGTTTACAAGATTGTTTGAATAAATCATTATGATGATGAGTGCACAATTTCCAAATTGTACGACCCATAAATCATTTGTTAAAGCCTCCGTGTATAGCTTGATCAATACTTATGAGAACAAGATTTTCACTTCAGTGTTGGCATATTTGATTTGATATATTGCAGCACTTATACACATCAAGCCAACAAAATTCTCCCCGTGAAATTGGTTTTTGGTCAAGAACTAGATATTTTCCATCTCAAAGGTTTGAATGTGCAATATTTGTTCTTATTGATCCATCATAATGCACATAGATGGAAAGTTGAGATAAATGTTGGGCTAGATTCTCCTTCTTGTTTGTCTCTAAATGAAACAAAATGGTGTTTCTAAAAGGGAACAAATAGGTTTATGAGACTTGCACCGCATTATTGGTTAATTGTCATTTGACAAAGTTTTTCCACATGAGGGGGAGAAATTAAATAGTTGGAAAAGAAAATACATTGAATACATTATTAATATCAAATGTAGATCCTAAAAAATAATAGTATGAACCGGAAGTTCATCGAATATTGCATTCATGATATATTGTAAAATATCTGTCAGATTCAAAAACTGACCTAAATGAGAATTACTAATTCTCATATTCCAGCTAAAAATGATCCAATTGATATAAATAAGAATGTGACATGCCCGAAGTATGAAAAATCAATAGGTTCCAAATATTACACTTTGGATAAAGAGGAGCATATCATTAAGATGATCATTTTGAGGAGGTTTGCACTCTAGAAAAGGCCAAGACATAACTAATTGCAAAACCTTAAGAGAAGTTCAGATACCTAAAAAGTAATATTGAGATTTTGATAAGTTATGTCGTAATGAGAAAGATGGAACCAAAAAAGATGAAGTTGTCGATAATAATTTTGATAATAATATCACGTGATCAAATGATGATCTTCTACATAAATCTGTCATGTAAAATAGATAGGAAAGTGATTGGCCATGATCAGAAGTGAAAGGAAAAGACGCAATGAAAATACGATTATGCTATTTCGATGTGAAAATTATGGATCTGCAGTCCCAATACATGAAATACAAATCTATTATATGATATGTTAACATTTATGTGAAAACAAAGGTTTTCATAATGTTATGATGATTGTGATGATATATAAGGTATATTATTTGGTGGTGGATAAAAAATAAATATTAGTCTGGCAGAATATATGAAAAATATGCGTCTATTGAATATTGTTAAAGCCTATGCATATGGCTCATTGGACAATGAAATGTGCATCAGAATGCTTAAAGGATATATAAAACCTAAGCATGTCTGAGTATATCATTCAATATATAAAATGTTATATGGAATTAAAATTTTGAGTATATATATAATTGATTGAAAAATGTATAGAATAAATCAACATATCTAGAAGATATGATTGAGAAATACATTTTTGCATATAATTTGATGACAATGCATTTGTATAGTCAGATAAAAAGAAGATCAACTATCTGAAAAATCATTGATGACATTTGCGTTCAAGAAATATGTTTCATTGATAATGAAGATATGTTTTATTTTCTCCTTCAACTTTCTCTCGTCTTCTCCATCTCTCTATATCAATCTCTTATATATTCTTTTATTTTATAACATTTAGAATAATTTTCGGTCTATCATGTGAGATATTTTATTAATTATTATTTAGATATTAAATTGGGTAATTAAATAAAATATATTGAGTTTAGTCCATAATCAGGTTAGGCCCCAGTCCAAGTGGCCATAGTTATATACTCAATCATTATTTAATAGTTAATATCTTTGATGGTGGGATATCTTAATTATTGGATTTTTGGGTCTGGATCCACCCTTGATGGGCCGGACTAGTTAATTTGAATAATTCTTAATTAATCAATTGATTAATTAAGTGATTAATTAATTAACTAATCAGGTGGGAAAAATGTAGATCGTTGACTCAGTTATGTGTCAGCTGGGTATCTCATAAAATCAAAAAATTTGAATTATTCTTGATATTAATGATTAATCAATTAAGTGTTTAATTAATTAAAAAATGATTAAATAAAAGATATATTACTGACTCGGCTATGAATTAGATAAATATCCAAAAAGTATTTAAATATATAAATTAAATATTGAGTATTTAATTTATGTCATTTAAATAATCCATCATCACTCATATAATGAATATAAATATATTTAATTTATACTCTGTTTGATTGAATCAAATGAGAGGTTGAGAGAACCTATCAACTAATTATGGTTGTGGACATTTTGAGTTTCCAAAATGTCCCCAACCCTCTTCCATAAATAAAAGGCCTTCCTATCAGTTTTATATAAGCTTTGGAGGGTCAACTCACGGAGCTTCGGAGATTTGACCCAGATCTGAACATGGATGCATTCGGTTTTCCCCTTTTATTTAAAATGTTTTCCTTCACTAATATATGGTAGATGGAGTGAGAGTGAGTGGCACACATCATTACTCAATTTCTTAGGGCTCCCTGACTAGTAATATCTTGGTTGCCATCACAGTGCCCAATTGCCAGTCAGAAAAAGTCTCTGATCATTATTTGAACTAATAGTGTTTTCTTTTCACAATTCTTACTCATCTCAATTTCAAAGCAACTCCGATTGATCAAGGGCATTGGGTGGAGGCATTTATAACAAGTTTTCTGCTGCTATTATGAGATTGTACGATGTTCTATATGGTTGATATATCTTTAATAATATAGAATTTGTCTTACATACCAAAGATTAAGATCTTTGAGGATAGCCTAAAAATTCTGTCCTTGTGTTATTTGGTGAAGGCTTTTGCAATTGCCATTTTCGTCGTAAATATAACTTTAAATTGCCTATAACCTTATCAATGCGAGCACCACTATTATGTATTGATTTTAGAAGACTATTGACATGAGAATCTTAATAAACTTTTATATAAATTTCATAAGTTGAAGGCATGTCCAAACCATAATAAGTTTTAGAAACGCAACTTATCGTAACTTTTCATTACCATTTAAAAAATATATAATTTAAAATAAATGCCTTTGATTGATGTGTGATGTGAGGGAAGGATGAGATGGAATGTGTTGGCGGATCTTTCAAATACACACAAGTTGGATTCTTGAAATTAAAAGGGCATTTATATAAAGGCTCTATCCTCTCAAAAATCCAAATGCCTCCTACACAAAGAAATTGGAAAAGGTATCTTTTATCACTGCCAGAGAAAAAGAAGTTGCATGAATAATGATAAAAATCCATCTTCTCAAGTTGACGTCTCATAAAGCAACCGTTTCTTATTGGCACCAAAAACATATATCGTCTTCCTCAGTACTACTGGTGTGAATCTTATTAGGGACCACACCCTCCAAAACTATCTCTGATTTTCCCCCTTCTATAAGTGTTCTCGTCTTCCTCATCATCCAACCATAATTATATATATATAATAGCTTCTTGTCTAAACGTAACATCATCGTCCCTTGAAAAATAATCAATCGTGTATATATGAACATAAGCATTAAGGAAATACGTATATAACCACTTGAGAAATCCAATTCCAATTCCAAATCAGACTAGCTCTGAGAGAGTACACATGGTTCAAAAGATCAAACTTTATATATATAAACTTAACAACTGTGTGTGTGTATAATATATATTAGTACCTATCTAAATAAAGTACTGAAGAAGCATCTATCCTGCCAAGTCATGGAGCAACTGAGCGCCCATTAAATTTCTGTAAGGAAGATTTTGTGCTTCTCCGTCCAAAAGCGAGTACTGAACAGGTTGACAGTCTTCCATTTGATCTCTTGGATAGAACAGCGACGCCTGAGACGGTGGAGGAAACGCCAGACTCACCCCACCTGCGCCGTGTTGCTGTAACCCTAGCGTCAAAGAAACACCTCCATTGTTGTAGTTCTGATTATTGTTATTCCCATTCTCATTACCGTAAGGAACCATGCCAGCTGAGTTGTGATGGGTGTTGTAAGATGAAAAATCAAGCTCCACAGATCCGAATGTACCACATTGATCTTGATGATGGGGATTATTGTTCTTATTGGTGGATTCGTTTTTGTGATCTTGGTTGTTGTTTATGATAGAGGACACACACTCGGAGTCTATTCGAAGCAGCCGGTGGTTCTGGATCGGCTTCTGATCTATCAGACGCGTCGGAGGCGGCGAGTTATCGAGGTTCCGGCCAGCCAAGATGTTGTCATCGTCGATGGCTGGATCGGTGATTCCCTCCGAAGAAGCCATGTTGTTTTCATGCTCCTTCATTTCCTCCAAGTACATCTCTTCCACCATTGGCTTCCACAGCCTCACTCTTGCATTAATAAACCAGTTTGATACCTGCTTTAGAATTAAAATATACGTGTCACCAAACGAGGGTTTCCAATGACGTACGCATCTCATTACAATACATATATATAAGCACATAATCAGACCTGGCCTTTTAATGTTATCTTTTCATCTAGTTAAAGACTTTTGGCAGTATTAAATTCTTCATAGTTTGAATTATACGTAGTATTTTGAATGGAAAGATAAATAAATCAATTAAGGAAGATAATATAATGAACATGCCTGGCTTCTTGACAGACCAGTTTGGCGAGCTAAGATGTGTTTATCCATATCACTTGGGTACCTGCAAAAGGTCTGACCTTTTAATGTGCGTAAGAGATAAAAGTCATAAAATAGAGAGAAGAGAAATTAATGGGTCCTACGGATGAGGAAAGAAAACAAGAAATGATTAAGGAGACAAAAAAACAAAAGATGGAATCTGAATGGTGATACACAGAAAGTACAAAACCGGAGCATGTTTTTTGCAAAGCAAAAATGAATAAGATTATACACGAGAAAAACACATATGGGGGAGGGTATCCCCCACATGAACTGCCACTTGTTTGTTTTCTTTTTAGCTTTGGAGAAAACATTGATTCTTTCACAAAATATAACATGTAGCTTACTTGTATATTGGTACTGCTATTTCACTCCATCATCAATCACACAACATGAGAGAATAAGATCAAACAACAGAGAAATGGAGAGATAGAGAGAGAGAGAGAGAGATGTAGGTACGGATGGAGAAAATGCTCGAAAAGCCAAGCTCGAAGAACTGAAACGGATCGTTCGGGAAGGCCTCTTTGAGGACGCCATGGATGACTCTCCATCATGCTCATTTGCTGGAAAGCTCTCTGTTGTCTGAGAGTTTGGTCTATGATTCTGAGTCTTGGTGTTTCACCTCTTGTGGTTCCTGGTGCAACTGGATCTTTCTCTCCCATGCCTCTTCTTGCTACTTCTATCTGATTCAATATTCCATCTTTCAAACACCTGAAATGCCTCGACATCGCCTTCAATGCCAAAGCCGAGTAAACCCTCGCCGCTCCGGTCCCGGCCACAGCCTCGAACGACGAAACCACCGCCTTCATTTGGTTGCAGTAGTGCCTGTATCTCCTCTCAACCTTCCCAAAACACACGCACACATATATATCTAAGAAATTTAAAAGAGAAATATAAGAAAATGGGGAATATTGTAACGGAATACCTCTTCAAGCATGGAGAGTAGTTTGGTCTTTCTCTTTTGTAATTCGATGAATTCTAGAGAGCCAACGGGATGCTTCTTGGAGGGACCGATTCCGTTATCATCCTCCCATTGTTTGTTCTTCTGACTCGAAGATGACTTTTGCTTCAATACGTCACTTTGCTTCGTTCCCAGACTGCAAAACTCGTTGAGAAGTTCCTGTGCAGGTACCAAATACTTAGAGTTCTTAAGCAGAAAATGGCCTTGATACAGATTCCCAGCTTCTTGTTGTTGAGGATTCATCGATTTCCCCAAAAATAGCTTCTCTCCGTTGCTAGTTGAAGAAACAAAATCTGGTTGGCCCTGATGATGAGGATGGTTGTTGGTCTGTCTTAGTTCAAAAGATTGTAACCCAATGCTTAAGGGATTATTGGAACTCAAAGAGAGCGAAAGGCCCTGACTTGGCCTTTCGTTTCCTTCACAAGGGAACACACACCGTAAAGAAGAATCATCCACAAGTAACCTATTATCTTGCCAAGTGGCAGATGAAGAATCATGATGGTGATTATGAGCTTCCCCTACAATCAGATTGTCGTTGGATGTGAAATCTGGTTTCGTATACTGATAGAAATTGGTGGAACCAGACTCATTATTCATGGTAGTCGTCTTGGGAGGAGAAGAAGGACCCGGATTGTGGTGGGTGGGTTTGCCCACAAAGCTTTTCCAAACAAGGCTGTTACTTTCACTTTGTTGATGGTGGTGAAGATTCTTGGAGAAGCCAATCATGTCCATGCTCGATGTGAGGTTAAACATGTCCGGGTCGGATTCAAACCCTTGGATCTGATGATTCCCCATATGGGTTTGGATAACCGGGTTGCCCGTTGATACCTCGGAGTAGCAGAATCCAGCTGACGATGATACCACCATCTCCCTCGATTTGTCTTCACACATCTCACCAGCCATCAAATCAAATGATATTTCCTTATTGTTTTAATCACAAGTGCATGAGATGTAGTTCCTCAAGCCCAGATTTCATAACTATCGTCGTCGACTCTTTCACCAGATAGTACCTTCAAAAAGCTTTGACCAAACAAAAAAGATAGTACCTTCAAAAAGCATCAATAGAGATCGATATCGATATATACATATATGCTGTACCCCAGATTAACTAGAAAGGTGGGGGGTGTCTTTTGAAAATATTAGCAGAGACACAGAATTAGATCTTACCGGAAAAGGAAGAGCGTGATGGTGGTCACGGTGATGATGATGGCGGTGACTGGTGGTGGAGGAGGGAGCTTTTTTCCTCAGACGGGTTCTGTTAATAAGCAAACAAGCAGGAGAGTCCCACGAAAAATCAACCTGGCTAGGAAGAAAAAGATGAGTTATATCTGTTCACAAGTAGAAGAAGATCAGATGGGTGATGATGACCCTCAAGCTATGATCATCATTGAACTCTCTCTCTCTCTCTCTCTCTGCGTGTGTGTGTGTGTGTGGGAGAAGTAGTGTGGGTCAATGCAACAACATTTAAATACAACCAAATTAGACTTCGTACAACGGCCAATTAAAAAAATCATGGAAATTCCCTCAATTATTTCTCACCCGACTATTTTAAGAATAAATAAATAAATAAGGACAATTTTTAATGGAATACAATAATTGTCAGATACCATATCATCAAAAAAAAAAAAAAACCGACCTTCTCTCCATGAAAATGAGTACTTAGGATTTAGGATCGACCAGGGACAACAACAGAAAAGAAAATCATCGTAGTCCTTTGCCTGCAACTCAAAAAACAAAAAACACCAAGAGCCGCCACGTGATATTTAGTAGTCGCTCACAGCCACAATCTGGGAATCTAATTCAGAAACTCCATCTTCATCAAAATAGCTAGCTTTATCCCATATGTGTGTACAAATATCTGGGATTGATTTCACAGCAACATGAGGGATTTAATTCGCGAGGGAGGGAGGGAGACTGAAGAGGGAATATTAGGATGGGAACGAATCCCGAGAGATAATTCCTAAGAAGGAGTCATTTCCAGGCTTTTTCAGATGGGTTTCAGTGTCTGGGATCGTCTGGCTATTGTGGGTCCTGTTATGCCTAGGTTTGCTAGCTACTAGCCAACAAGTTTATAGCTTCTCTTCTCTGAAGCTCAAAAAGCTTGGGGACTCACAGAGTGAGTAATTAAAGGAATAGCGAAGAAGAGAGATAAGAAAATGTTGCTAAAATAAGAGAGCTAGGGAAGGACGTGAGAGAGAGAGAGAGAGTGGTCCAATGTTTGCCCATCTAATTCAATATTTATTGGTGTATTAAAGCACTCCACCCATCTCTCTTTTGATCTCTTCAATTCCTTTTCACATCCCACGCGCTTTCGCCTTCTAATACATTGTTCTCTTCCATCCCACACGTCTATTTTTAACCCTAATGCTCAACCAATCACTTTGTCTCTTGTAAACATTCATCACTAGCTTCATCCAACTGAATGAAATTTGATGCTTCTTAACTCAGAATATTAGCTTCATGAGTTCTGTAAATGAACAAGACTGTGTTAGTTTAACAAAAGCTTTATTTCAATTCAAATCAGTCCAAATACCAAAAGAATGAATAGCTGAAAAAAGGATTAAGCATGCTAACTCCAAAAGTTTTCATAGACGTGCAATTCTAGTTTATAAGTTTTTTGGGTGCAATTTGTGTCCTTGGTGCATTTTGGACCTAAGCTAACCCTCTTTTGCTTAACTTCTATGTTTGGGGAAGCGGAATTATGCCTTAAAACTTGAAAAATTTAAGAACAACAATATAATTTCTTTTCTAAGAAATTTTCCAAGAGAGATTGCATTTCAAACAAATTTATGAGCTTGAGTTTTGCAATATTGTTACCATCAGAGATTGGGTCAAGTAGAATGAGTTGATTTTCTGCAATTTGGTGAATCAATATTTAAATATTTATTTGAAAAAGTATTCACATTTAATATCCAATACTACCTTGAATATGATTGACTCCAATAAAAAAATATATATGCCTAGCAAAAATCAGTTTTGCAATAATATATGGTTTCGCCTATACGGTAGTGCAAGCAAAGAAATAGTTACATAGACCCCATCTTATATATGTGTCCATTTTTCTTCTTATAACACTGTGTTGTATTAGAGAGATTAGAATTTCATTTTTCTTAAACTAATATTTTCATACGGGGGCATAAAGTAATAAAGAATTAAGGTATTCATATATAATTTTCTTATCTTGCAGATAGCTACACACACACACAACTAGATTGTGAGTCTTGCACATTAATTTGTACGTGAAGTTTGCAAGACATGCTATTTAAGACCCTGTAAACCATGCAAAACTTCCATTAACTTCAATTTATATTCATTTGTTGAACCAAATCAAAATGTATGCCATAATGAAAGTCATACATATAGCCATATATGACTTGGAAAACTGGAAAAGAAGGAAAAATGAAAAAAAAAAAATTGCATTTAAGTTTCGACGCTGCTTGCTAATAACTTTTGCCACATTTTTTCCTCCACAACTGCGTATATAGTTCCCTATTTGCACATTTAATATGTTGACTCTTCGTACGTACGTCCATTGCTCCAAAAACATGACATATTACTTTCATGAAAACGAAAACATATTTCGCCATTTTAGTGTGTGTTTTCATTTAGCTGTCATGTTGAAATAAATAGCATTTTTCCTTTTCCTTCATTCTATTTCATGGACATAAACAGTTAAATCCCATGTGTTAGCAGTCAATTTGAGTCATAATCGAGTTTTCTTCAGAAGATCCACAAACGTCGCACACATTTCAAAGTGATTCTGCACGTTTAGTGGATCATTTTCTGTGGTATAAATGAATATATATATATATATGATTTATTATTACGAGTTTAATGCATGAAGTATTATAATAATAAAGAGGGGGTTCAAGAGTGAGTGTCACGCGCGAGGAGGGAGCGTGGAGAGGGAAGAGGGAAGGGAATAATATTTTTTTATTTTTTGGGGAAAGGGTGGTCCTGTTTCTCCGCCGCTTGCCAAATTTCATTGGGCCATAGGCCCAGGATGACGTCAGGATCCTTTTAGACATGTTTGGAGGGAAGTGCCAGAGAAAGTGTGAGGGGGTGAATTACGCACTGTGCGCATTTTTAGATTTAAGCCAACTCGTAGGGCAATCACATTCCTCTGCCACCTGGACAACACAAACAAGATTATGACGACAAATTATTACTATTATTTTTCGTTTAATTAAAATATCATTTTATTTATTACTCACCAATAAAAATCATCTGAATATTATTATTATAGAAAATATAAATTTAAAAGGAGAATATGAAATAAAAATATGTTGTTGGCGCAAACTGCAAAGTATAGTTAGTTTTGAAAAATCCTATATACCTAAACACATAAACCTTTGTTATTAAAGAAAATTTCAAAAGAGAGAGAATATATATATATATATATATATGGACACACAAGAACAAGCTTTGATTGTAGTAAATGGATCCATGATCCATTGTATGCGTTTGAAAGAACTGCTTCTAATTAAGCATAAAATTTTGATTTAAATTATCTTCATGGTACACACACACGTGTGTGTGGAGCTAAAAAGTTTATGGGCTGATCTAATTTACATGATTCTTATGAATGGGAAGATAACAGAACAAGTTTTAAATTATTACATACTTTTTATTAGACTGTTACATTATTTATATTTTCTTCAACAAAATACACATTAAAAATATAACATATATAATACATTACTCACAATAATATAAATTATAATATTTATAATTTATAAATTGTTTGATTTATTAAAACCTTATAGCAACATTGATCCTTAATATATAGGAGTTACATAACTCATTTGAATAAATTAAAGAAATTAACTAAATTAGTTATTCATAACAAATATCGGTTGATTTTCCTAAAATACTCTCTTTTCATCTTGACTACATATGGATAGAAAATCTTAATGTATGCAATATAAAAAAAATATATTGTAAATTTAGAAGATAAAGTAGATTATGCACTTGTATTTATAACTAAATTAAATTCGTAACTAACTTTTTATAATTAAAACTACATGTATTGTTATTTTTATGAGTAAAATCTTAAATTATATATATAGATAAATACACACACATGACCACAACAGCTATATTGGAATTTTTATTATTGTAACGATAACGATGATGAAACATTCTTGAAAGGTGTTACTGTAGCTACTTTTTTGTTTTTGTTTGTAATAATGATGGAAATGTGTGTGTGTGTGTGTGTGTGTGTGTGTGTGTGTGTGTGTGAACAAGGGAGAGTATAGCACAAATGGCGGGCCTGTGTGAGGCATCATTAAGAACAGCAACAGAGAGCCAAGTTTGAAACTTGTAACTATATAACTTTCTCATTATCACTCTCTACCTCCCTAGCCCTAGCTAGCTAGAGTGGTCCTTCCTTCTTTCTTTCTGTTTTCAAAATTCTTAAGTATACAATCTCACAAACACATAATATTTGAAAGCTTCTGTTTTGCTTTACTTCGCTTTGGATTCTGGGGTTGGACCATCCTAATTGCTAAAGCTGCATCCACACACACACCCCCACGCACCTTCTTGGTAATCTCTTCTGTAGCTTCCTCTAGCTTCACTGTAACACAAGTGTGTGTGTGTGTGT
>QFDD01002924.1:0-13417 GCA_006871305.1 Vachellia collinsii | reverse complement strand
CAAAAATGGGATTTGTCCATCATCTTCAAGTAAAGATAGATTAGTGTTGTACCTATATGATTTATAATAATACATAAAATTTCTTCTTCCATTCTTAATTTCAATCATGTTTACATGGTATCAGGGAACCCATCATGTTTTTTTTTGTTTGCCGACACATCCTTTCTCGAGCAACGTCTGGCTTACTGGTCTTCTTCTATGGCAACTCAGGGATAGAAACAGAGTCTTGGCCGACTCGCTTAGCAGAGGACGAGTCACCTTAATAAATAGCATCTCAACAGAATTCCTCAATCAAGATAAAGGTTTTTTTGAGCAATTTACCATCGAGAACCCTCTCCTTATGCGTTTTCTTGTACTATTCTTAAAGTTTCTTGCATCTTTCTCGACACCGATGATGGGTAGAGGATCGGAATCAACAGGAGAATGCTGAGGCTTGTTTCAAAGAGAATTTTGGGAGCAGCGCTGGCGCTGCAGGTTTTGCCACAACCTACGGAATTTTGGATCCTTAAACAAGAATGACCCCACCATCGGTACAGGCCTTTAGATTCTCTTTGATGAAAAATTCTAGATTGCTGATGCATGTGGCGATGTTATGAAACTCTAGATTCAGGTTGATGAAAAGACGGGAAAGATTGCTGATGCATGCTTCCAGACGTTTGGTTGTGGTTCGGCTATTGCATATACGTCTGCGTCTATTGAATGAATGAAAGGAAGCGACTTTGGTTTCGTTGTGCTTGTGATTGATCTTCATGTTGGGTCTGATTTGAATTTTTCTTGGCCAAATTTCGTGATAGAAAGCAGTAGTTCCAAAGCAAGAGTCCAATATTCGTCAGAAAGCCAAAACAGGCGACAGAGATGAGGAGACGAATGCAGTCTTGATGCCGAGCAAAAAAAATAAATTAATAAAAAAGGACCCGACATAGTAGAGAGCGAAGTCATGCAAGACCTAATCGTGTTTGGAAGATTCAAGAAACTTCGCCATGGGTTCTTGAAGGCTGTCGTAGGCCCTCTTGAGGAACGAGCTGAGAAATAAGTGTGGAGAAAATTTAATCACTGATGTATCTGGTAAATGTAAAACATTGATTCACTGTCAATTCCCAGCAACAGAATTCCTTGGTGGAAAGATTATTATATTGTTGTCTTTGCCTAAAACAAAAACGGAAGGCTTCTTATCATCATCAATTAAGGCTCTGGCAATTGAGCTTACGAAAGCAACTTCTGCATATCTTGGGTCCAGATTCATCAGTGACAAATGTGATCCAGAGTATATGGTCGAAGCATGGATAAGACTCGTAAGAGTATCACGAAGAAATTTTTTGTGAAGTTGTATCAATCAAAATTGTATGGTGATGGAGGAGAAAGTGGTGGCTGGAGATGGCAGAAGATGGAGAAGAAGACATTGTCCTGAGATGAAGGGTGATGGAGGAGAAGATGGTGGCCAAAGATGAAGGATATGGCTGCAACAAAGATTGAGGAGGAAGGTGATGACACTTGGGAGCAAAAGGTTATTTTGGTGAAAAAATTTCTAATCCCACCATACTAGCCGCAATACCATAGGGGGTGATGGTATTGGTGGAATCCCACTTAAATGGGATTGGGATTTGATCTTTTAATGCTATATGCCAAACATGAAAATTTGCAATTGTCCAATCCCAACCATCAATCCCGCATTACCAACCAGAGCCTTATTTGATCCATCCATGTTGATATGAGACATCGACCTTACCCTTAAAGTCTAATAAACTTCTTGTCGTATATACTACTAATAAGTACAATAATTTTGATTTTGTCAACAAAAAAAAGGTACAATAATTTTGATGTATCTAAGAAGAAAATATCCTATCCCTCCCAAAAAAAAGGTACAATAATTTTGATGTATCTAAGAAGAAAATATCCTATCCCTCCACTTTCTGCCTTCTAGAGTCAAGTGTAAACGAATTTTCTCAATTCACATAGTGAAGTTCAATCCCAGGGTCTATTGCTTTCTCATCCGCTTTATTGTTACGAGATTGAAATCCATCGTAATCTCTTCCAACAATTAAAAAGTTACAGGTAATAAAATGTAGAGATAATATAATGTTTGGTCATTATAATTTGTTATTATTCTAATTTTGTTCCCTATAATTGCAAATTTTAGTCTCTTAATGTGTAAAATGACAAATGTATTTATTAAAATATTGGATCTAACATTTTTAAAGGGAAAACTTGAGGAACCTAAATGAACATGAAAACAAATTATGAGAAACACATTTTTTCCAAAGCATATGTAACATCTTAAAGATCAAATATTAGATTAAGTTAAAAATAGCATAAGGCTAGGGAATGGTTTGGACCAACAAAACTATAAAATAAAATATTAGAACTTGAAAACACAGGACTGCACCCACGCAAACCCATTTCCGCGCATTTACTGAGTAAGGTCCAATGTCTAACGTGAACTGCGAAGGTTATTTGGGCCGTAAAGCCCATTCTAACCGTTCTATTTTTGTAGCACGGCATCATTCATTCATTCCAATTCTTCTTGCTTTTTTTTTTTTAAAAAAAAAATGGGAAACTGTTTTATAACCAACAAGCGTGTGAGAGAGTTTGCATGCAAAATTGTAAATGAACACGGGTATTTAACTCGGACTCTTGTTTCAAATTCACTTTTATCCAAGGCCAGTGCAATAAGATCGAAATATCAACTAAATTGGATGTAACAAAGGGGTTAACTCATCACAACCTAATTAATCAACGTTTAAATTTCTACTATAAGATGTGTATAAATTTAATCCTTGATAAGATCTTTAACAGGTTTTGCCTTCAAACACTTGTGGCTAGAAGAAATAAAATAAAATCGAAATTTTAACACACAAATCAAATTTCAATCTGTACACCTATTCGTCTCGATAATAATTGAAACTTTGAACAGGTAGTATAATGATCGAAGAATAGATGGCCGTGGCTGGCGGCTCTTCCAACGGCATGTTATCTCTAATTATTGGAGATTAATAGATCATGATAGCAACGGTTACTCTCTGCTAAACATACTGTTGCCATCGCAAGCTTCCTCGATCTCCTTACGTAAACTTTTACTTATTGGGATGAAGCTTTTTTTAGCTACTAAGCGTATAGCACAACTATTGTCGAAAGTTTTATTAGCTCAATCAGTATTGGGAGAGCTTTGTCCATTTTGTAGTCATTTTCTGCTCAAACTGGATTAGTTAGAATTTAATATAACTACTAAATATATATGGGTAGTTTAATAAAAATAGAGTTTGGTAATTGCATAGAGCATTATGTATTCTGGAAACCACTTCACCTTTATCTTAAAAGATAAATCGGGATTTAGATTAATCTAGATTAAGTTAGTCATGACCATAATAGTAATAAAGTCTTACCACTAAATATATATTTAACATTGTTATTTTTACAAAACTCGAACTTGATGCCTCTAGTTAAAAGGATATAACCCCTAACCAGTTAAACCAATCAATCAAAGTACTATATACTGTGTAGGAGATATCTTCAATGTATGTATGAATGTCTAAAGCCATAAATTATTGATCAAGACTCTTGCAACCACGCGATATCTCCTTACATGATAAATTGATAATCCCACCTTCTCCTTCTCCTCTTGTTACCCGTACGAGAAACTAGCATAAATAACATCCTTGATATATCAAAACATGTACATATCAGTAATTTTGTCAACTCAAGACACTAAAATAAAATTTGGCTGATATATAAAGTCATGACAATGGGTTGGCAATGAGATGTACATATGTATTATCAGTCTGTGTTGTGGCGGGAAAACAAGATCGACGAGGTCAATATCCTTTCCCTGTTATAACTTTGAGGCGCCCTTCGTTTCTGGTCTTATTTTTCCCAATTAGAAAAGTGCATATGACGAACAACCTTTATTCATAAAAAATTTTTTCCTGGAAAAGATAAAGATGGCCACATAGAGAGACATTGGAGTTGAAAAGAAGAGCGGTAAAGATTTTTTTTTTTCACTTATCGTCAATCGAGTTCGTGCACAGTTCAAACAGCACAAAGAGGTAAAACTAAAAAAAGCAACACACGTAAGAAGCAAAAAGGAAGAAAAGAATTTAAAAGGCAAAAGAAGGAATAGATGAGATGAGAAGAAGAGGTGAAAAGTTTATACAGTGCTGAATGATATTTCAATGCCATCAATTCAACTAAGTGTGTTCGGACTGTCATCCATTCAGTCCATTAATTCACTCTCGGCTTAACAAAATATATTACTGTTATTATTAGCTTCTCTTTTTAAAAAAAAAAAAAAATTCTGCACATTTGCACCCACTTTGCCTTACATGAAATGACAAGTATTTCACCAAGCGATCATGCTCTTTCATTCTTCTCCGTTAGCTTTTCTTTCTCTTTCTCGGGGAAAAGGAAAGGGAAAGGAGGGAATTACACTGTGCAACATAAAAGTCATGAGTTAAGTGACTATCAAAGATGCCCCATCTAGATCTTTTTGCGAATATATTTCAATCCAAACAATGATGATTCCCGCATTTCACTTTATTTAGCTTTGTACATTAAAGCAACCATCAATCCTTTTCCATCAATTTCCAAGCTAAAAAAGGTTTCCAACCTAAATGAGGTCTATAGAGAATAGAAATAAAAAGTCACCTCACCAGCTTCCTCAGCTCCTCCTCATCAACCATTACATACATCCTTGCTATGTCATTTTCACCTACGTCTAGATTTCATGATTTCCGCCCCATATCAATGCATCAAGACATTTCACCTACCAGCGTTTTGGATTTGCTTATGATTAACGCTGGTAAATTGTTCGAGTTCTATCTCCGGAGTTCATCGTGTGTTCTCGGCATCTCTGTGTTCTCGCGTTTGAGTGGCTAAAACCATTTTTACTAAAACCAACACTTGCTAGTCGTTACTGATGTTTCTAATTACTGGTCTTATGCAGAAGTCTCTCGTTAGAAATCCTAAAGAGTGGTGGGGAGAGTGGGAGACTGGCAGTAGTGGCCATCTACACAAGTTTTATATACCCCCATCCCCGTCTCCACCCCAAAATTTATGCATACTTCGTATCTATTTTAATTTTTCAATCCTGACTTCCTTATAAAATCCTGGCTCCGCCACTAATTTGGAGTTTCAGAACATCTATATATTGCAAAGATGTCCGTGAATATATCATAATATGGCAAATAAACATTTGTCTCCTTCTATAAAAAAAAAAAAAACTAACAAAGCAACTCTCTCCAATTGCGCCCATCTATATATCTATATATGGTATTCCATCACGTTTTATAAAAAATATGTTGATTTTTTAACATATATACCTCATTTAATCATTTACATTTGAAACAACCCCTATTGTTAATGGAAGTTCTAGTTTAATATTTGCAATCAATACTAGTTTGAGTAACAATACAAATTTAAAAAATAGTGAATAGAGGTCTTCTTTTATTTAAGACAAAAATAAACCCATAAACTAAATCCTTAACTCCTACTTTTAGGATTGGAGTGAATATGTAATTTATAATTTATATATGAATAGCCTATTTCAAGTATGAGTTCATGTTGATTTTATATTGCTTGTTTGAATATCAGTCGTTGAAAGTAGAGTTAGGGAAGCTTAATTTTTTTTAAAAAAAAAATCTGTTTTGTAAAAGAACCTTCAATAAACTGACGAGGTTTGAAGAGTAAAACCTATTTAAACAACCACTCAATGAAAACTGAATTATGCAAAATTGGTTATGGAGCTCCAAATTTATTTCCAAGTAGCTAGAAAGCATAAAATAAAATCTACTATAATTCAATTAATAAAAACATTATAAGTATAAAAAGTCCCATTCTTCCAAATCATGGTGGACTAATTGACAATGGGCAAGTTTATATTTATATATGATTATTGCTCGAAAATAACTACACAAAACCAACATTGGTTCTAGTGGAAATGTTTTTAATAGCTAACTTAAGCTGATTCTTAAATTTGAGTTACTATAAATACTGAGTTATAGGGAGAACTATCCAATTGGGTTTGAAATGATCAAATATAACTCAATTAGATATACTAATATAAAAAATAGTAAGTATCCAAACAATGAACAATGTTATTTAAACTGAAAGAAGTCAATTCTTCACAATGTGATAAATAAATGTTAGTGATAAAAAAAGACAGCTTAGCTAATAGTGCTTTAAATATATTTACTTTCAGTAAAAAAATACTCACACTTCAGGAAAAAAGGAAGAAGCTATAACTTAGCTAACAAGAAGTTGAATTAGCTTAATTATAATAATTCCACAACTATAAATTAAATCCTTGTGAAGTGAACCTGTCATTATAATCTTACTCGATCAACACAATTTAGATTAATCAAAACTTAAGGTGATTCTAGATACTTAAGATGGGGATAAAAGTTAAGTAGCTATTTAGTAGAAGTTTTGCAATGAATACTATATATATATATATATATATAGAAAGGCAAATTAATGCATAGCAAGGATTGGATTTATAGACAGGAGAGAAGAGGGTGGGAAAGATTGGCTAACAAATGGGGAATAATGGAGGACACAGGTGATGATGAAAGGGATGGGAATGAATGCAAAAGAGGAAGAGCGAGTGTAAGTGTAAGTGAACCAGTTACTAGGGGAGGCTTGAAATGAAATGCATGGTCCATGGACACGTGCAAATGATGGCCTTGTCGTCCCTCATGATGGATTCCCACCGCTTTCCTCCACTGTGTGGGACCCACCTCCTATCATGCCACCCAACCCTTTATCTTTGACCCACCCTTATTTTCAAATCCCGTTTCCATTACGACAAAACCTTCTCATCCTCCACTCACTTCGCTTCATCTGTCCTCACCCTCTCTCTCTCTGTTTCGTTTCCGTTATCTCTGCCTCTCTTCTTTCTTAGTTTCATATATGGCGCTTCCACCTCTCTCACCCATCATCAGCTTATTACCGTACAATCATCTGTAGCAGTCAAGCAATAATTACTCTGTTTAGTTTGTTTTCCCCCCTTTGCCAAATCCATCAATATGTTTTTTACATTGTCTCCGCAAATGATTTATTCATACCAAGCTTCTGCAGCTACCTGCCTGGCTAGCGGGTGTCTCAACGTCTTTCCGAATCATAAATATTTGTCGTCATACAGCTTAACTTCTTCGCCAACTGATGGAAATACTAAATAATGGAATGAAGGGACTTTAAAGTTCAGAACTTCAACTGCTATTTGTTAGAGGGAGAGTTCGTGGCAAATGAATTCAATTAAAACCATGATTTCTTCTTCTCAACTGAATCAAATGTTCCATATTGGTCAGCCCTGTAATGGATCCACGGAAAAAAAAAATCTCTGTTCAAACTCAAGATGCAAAAATAGTATGATGACCAGCAATAATATGCATTTGTTCTGGACGCAGTTTCTGAAAGTTTCATTACATTTCGTTTTATATTGGACGGAATCCGAAGTTTGTTGGTATGAAGCACGGGCGAAAGTGGAAAGAAGTCCTGCATCATATAATAAGATCAAGAATATAATGGGGATACATATATATCACCGAAAAAGATTCATGGAACTACAGTTTCAAATAAACATATAAATAATCCATATCTGCATAATAATCATACGGTCTAATTGTATGATGATAACGGGTTTGAAAACGATATCTCTTCCTCCTAGCTTGTTCCGCGTAATAAAACTGTGAATCTTGGCGCGTTTCGCCATCCTGGGCAGACATATAATTGAACTATAAGTCGCATCAATATATAATTATTCAGACACACAACGTAATACTTGGCATCATATATAATTGCATGGGTTTTGGAAGACAGGAACTGACGTGGGGGTATATATAATTGAGATGTAAGATTACTTAGCTGGCTAGAAGTAGAAGTTCCTGAATTGGCTGGCTACTATTTGAAGAGAAAGATAAAATAGGAACAGAGTCATGAAAACCTGCTAGTAGCTAGGTGTACATAGCTAGCTATATAGATTGAAGGGAAGAAAATGTTGCTGCTTTGGGTTGTCGTGATTGAAGGCCGATAAGATATAAATGTGGTGCAATCAGATACGGGATCTGCGTTGAATGAAGCCAAACAACATAACATGGCCTCACCCCTCTTAGTAATCTCCACGTTTGTCAACTTTGGTATCATTATCCCCCCCCCCCCCAAAAATTTCCACTTCCATAGCGACAGCTGGCCTATCCCACACCAGCAGATTTAAAATTAAAGTTAACTCAAATTATTTAGCGTAACCTTTCCCCTTTAACTACAAGGCAGGAATATTCATAAACTATAGCTAGCTGCATTTCTGATTTCACACCATGCAACACAAGTTTGATAATTTTCCGGAACAAAAAGTTGTTCAACGTAACTTGTGGAAATTGTTTTATCTCTATATATCGGTGCAGCTGGCCATTACACACTTCATTAATCATTGCCCATTATTTTCTCGCCCATGACAGCAAGATTTCATTTCTCAGGAAGGGGTGAAAAAAAGGTCAATTGGATAAGTTCGTGACTCGTTACACAGACAGCCAAAAGAAAACCCTTTTAACTAACCCTAGAAGAGGGATGCGGATTAAAGTTAAGTTGTCATGGACATAAACATAGAACATAATCCGAGAGCAACGAGGCTTATTGGGATCCGACACAGGATTATATGTGGAGCTTTCGAAGGATTAGAGAGATCATAATTAAGGTCACATCAAGGATTAAAAAGAAAATCTCATTTTTCTCGGGAAAAAATCAACCTCTTGTGTGAACCGAAAAAAAAAAAAAGACTTGAAATTCACATCATGTTTTTTCAGTTCCCTGTTTATTGCATTTCTAGGTTAAAAGGAGTTCTGATATTTGAAAGGGAGTCATCCATCGAACTTTTTACCATACCTAACTTATGTAATGATATATACTTGTCCGAATCACGAATCCTTCTAAGAAAATCTACCCAAAAAAGATTAAAGTGGGCGGATTTGCTGAGTATTTACTTTCATCTTTCCCTCTCTATCTAAATGCGCGATCCTGGTGTTGCAATTTATCATATCATATCGTTCTCAACCCTATTTTTTTGGGAGGAATTAAACGCTAATTGAATATTTGCATGTGTCAACAACAACATCTATATATTCGCATTATGTGGAGTGACTAATTTTGGAAGTGGATTGCATAATTTGGTTGGAGAAACACGAATAAGGAGATAGATGAAACTATCCCAAGCTAAGAATTGGGGCTCGACATGATTACCAGGAACAAGAAAGGTTTCTGTTCTCATATGTTTGGACAGTCTCCTCACCGGGGGGATTCATATAGTGGCGAGCAAGTAGCAGAAGGGAAATGATAATGAAGAATCGGAGCAATCATAATTCATGAACACACACACACACAGAGCCAAAAGTGAGGATAGATAATGAAAGCACCCTCCCTGGCGGGTGCATAATTGTGATGATTAACCATAATGTATTTTGACCGAAACACGTGTGCACTGCGTGCCATCTCGTGCGCACGTATTGAAACGCACGTGTGTGACTTACATATACGTGTTGGAATTAATGTTCGCTTGCTCGTTTGCCTTTACTCACGTGATGAGTTGGCTGCCAGCTGCACTACTCAAAACTCAATAATGTGTTTACGTGTAAGTGATATTATTGCCCAATCCTATTATTGGAATAGAATACACACACACACCCGCACATACACGCACGTTACATGTATGAATATAATTGACACAAATGATTTGCTCTCATAAAATTGCGCGTAGATATGGAAACTGGCCAAATGGTCTGGTCTCTACTACATATATTTTATAAGTATATATTGGAAATGGAGATACAGTTCCGAAAGAGGAGTGGGGAATTGTGAGTATAGGTTTCAGATGTGGTGAAGTGTGTTTTCAACATTCTCTGCCACTTGAAAAAAGGAAGAGAGAGGGGGGGAGAGCATTAATTGATTAGCCACGCTTCTCTCCCTTATATCCATTTACATGAATAAATAAATGAATGAATGAAATCCGTATCTAGAAAAGGAGATCAAAGGGAGTGCATTTTCAAGTTTTGGGATTGGAGGAATCTTTTTTCATTCCTCTGCTGTGAGGTCACTTTAATCGCCAAAAGCTTTGAAATGCAGAGAGAGCCAAAGAGGCCACCGAAAAGAATGGAGACCTTATCATGACACCCTAAGAAAGAAGAGGAGAAAAAGGGGATTTGACGGGCCAACACACACACACAAACACAAGTGAGAAGAGAGAGAGAGAGAGAGTGTGTGTGGGGTTAATTTATTTAAAGGAGGGAAATGCAAAGTCAACCAGAGCTCATGATTTGGTCTTGGTTGTTGCAGGCACCACCTCACTCCCCACTTTGTGACTTTAGTGAGCGTGTCGTGTTGTATATAATGAAAGGGGCTCTTGGCCTCGACTCGTCCACCATGGGAAGCATGAAGGTGCATCACCTGGCACGTGCTCTATGGGAACATGAACCCTCTCCCTCCCTCCCCCTCGGCTGCAAACGCCTCCGCCCCCTCGTCCCCAAGCTCCCCTCCTCCCCCACCTCCCCTTTCGACCTCAAGACCTTCATCCGCCCCGAAAGTGGCCCCAGGAAGCTCTCCGACGACCCTCCCAGGGACTCACCCCAGGTGCGATGACGACAGACAGCTTTCATGCCACTGCGTTTTGGTTTTGATGTGACATGATATGCTCAATATCTATATGTATTTGCTTATAATTTGTTGGGTATGTGCAGGTGGAGACCCATCCGGGAGGGACGAGATGGAACCCGACGCAGGAGCAGATAGGGATACTGGAGATGTTGTACCGAGGCGGGATGCGAACTCCCAACGCTCAGCAGATAGAGCAGATCACGGCCCAGCTTGCCAAGTATGGCAAGATCGAGGGCAAGAATGTGTTCTATTGGTTCCAAAACCACAAGGCACGCGAGAGGCAGAAGCAGAAACGCAACAGTCTCCGTCTCTCTCCCAGTCCCAGATCCACCACCGCTGCTATCTCTTTTGACGCAAGGCTGGTGCGTACATATAACATTCTCTCATCATTAATTAGCATCTGATCTCCACTATGGCTTCATCACTACTGGTTCTCTCCGTATTAATAATTAAGTGATATTTTGGGCGGTGCAGGGTGAAGTAGTAGT
Source organism: Vachellia collinsii (assembly GCA_006871305.1). Classification (NCBI taxonomy): domain Eukaryota; kingdom Viridiplantae; phylum Streptophyta; class Magnoliopsida; order Fabales; family Fabaceae; genus Vachellia; species Vachellia collinsii. The sequence goes on along the minus strand of QFDD01002924.1, from coordinate 2,300 downwards.
AGGCACAGAGGAGGATAGTCCGTACAGGAAGAAGTGTCGGAGTGGGTGGGCATCTGAGAGCTTCGAAGACCAAAGTGGGTCGTGTAAAGAGGAGCAGCAGCAGCAACATACAACTCTGGAGCTTTTCCCGTTGCACCCGGAAGGCAGATGAAGGGGTTTCATAATCATCATTACATCCACCACGTTCCCTCTCTCTCGCAGCTTTTGTAACCACCAACGTGATATCTTTTCTTCTATCAAATACCTACCTACTGATTCAATTATGCGCGCGCTTTTCTTTATTTTTCTTCTTTCCTTTTGCTACTGTATGTTGGGGAAAGAAGAAAGACAAAGTTGCATTGTATCTCTCTGTACTCTGTTACCCACTTAATGCTATTCTCTCCTGACTTTGCTACCGAGAGAGAGGCCTTCCTTTTCCCTTGCCTTTCGCTTTTTTTTCTCGATTTTCTGCCTTTGGTGGGTGTGTCACTTTGAAAACAAACCACCCTTTTCACTACAGAAACTTGTGAATCGAAGCTTTTAGGTTAAAAGTGGAGGCTAACGAACGCTGAAGTCCACGCACCCACTTGTTCTTCTCCTTCTTAAGCTCCCCTTTTACATCTTAACTAATTAAGCTCCTTAATGAAAAAGCGTGATTGTCCTTTAGCCGAAAACTTGAAAGAAAATCATACTAGATACTCCACTCACCCCATTATATTCTTCCGACTTCTTTCATAAAGTTGGCAGGCATACCAACTATCCATCCAAGGGAACATGCAATTTTTTTTTTTTAAAAGGTAAACTTCCCATCATTGACATGCAAATTTCTTATTAATTATCGCACGATATTTCCTAGTGGTTTGTAGGGCCACTCTTCCTTCACTTCTCTCAACAACAATTGGGAGGGAAAAGAGTGGATCCGGAATTTATTTGAACGTATGAGAGCCGGCCAGTTTCCTCTCGCTTTCTGCGTCGGCGTTATCGTTACTGATATCGTTCAACGGCTCAGGAATTGTCTAAATTCAACTGGAAATAAAATGCAAGGTTTAATTTACAGTTCTAAACATAACCCATGCGAATTAGAACAAGTTTGGCTAGTAAACATTGCTGATGAAGACTAAAGTGGAATAAATCGCGTTAAGATCCGGGCGTGAACAAATACAATAAATTCTTTAGAACAACTGTTAAAAAATTTGGTCAGTATCTTATTAAAATCTGACTATGAGAAATTGAGCCTTGTGTAAGGGTTTTTGGCTGCATAAATACAAGATGTTGAATTATACCGTCAGATAATTACAAGAAAAAAATTTAGTCTTGCATGTCATTTTTCTACTCTGGTTAACAAATTTATCAATATTAATTGCGCAATGCAAAAATGACAAGAACTGTATAAAGGATCATCTACCATTATTACTCAGTTAAGGATGAGCATTGTCAAGTTTAATTAAAAATAGCTCTCCCAAAAATGTTTTATACATTCATGCATACTTCGACTCGGAACTTTACGTTTAAACGGTTGAAAACTCTTCTACTATGATCAGTACCAGTTACCACTTGGTAAGTGTCATTATCTTGTTGCAGTGTTCCAATATATCCCTTTCGTTATGATCTCAACGTTTTATTAATCGGACACAATTCTAGGTGACGGCAAACTTTTTCATCCTCTCTCCGTTTTTTCGTTTAATATAGGATTACAGTTGAAAATGTGCAGTGAACAATAGTACTGGGCCTGTTTGTTACACAGTTACAAAATCATATTAATACAAGTTGAGCTAAAATTTCTTTTATATATTTACCCCATAGACAATAAATCATATTAAGAAAACAGTTTTCATAGCTAATCCAAATAAACCCATATTATTAAGAAAAATTAAAAACCCCACACCTGGAAGGTGGTTGATTCACTAAGGAATGAGGATCTTAATAGGAACCAGTTACAGTGTTAAGCCCAAAGTTTAGCTCACCCTATTAATCTAATTTGAACTGTCCAAATCTGATCTGGACGGTTCAGATTTGATTTTATAAAAATATATATATTTTTTTAAAAAAATTATTCCAGTAGATGCAGAATAAAAAATAAAAACAATCTTTTAACTACTATTTTTTAAAACAATAATTTTTTACTTAAAAAATCAAATCCAGACCGTCGAGATCTGGATCTAGAAGGTCCAAATCAGATTGGTAAGGTGAGTCGAAATTTGGGTTTAGTATTATAAGTGATTCGGATCTTAATATCTAAGTGAAGTGTTATAGATGTGTGTGTGTGATTACTTTTCAAATTAAAAATGATCACAAATAGAATTTAGTTGTAAACGAAACGT